>JAQIWN010000432.1:0-34011 GCA_034699025.1 Entomobrya cf. arborea Gr-Col-00668 | reverse complement strand
AAAAGTTTAGGTGTTCAAGTGGGTTCAGCCTAGATATACCATGGCCAAGAATAGGGCATAGTTTTGTGTCCTTCTTTAAAAAATGTAAAATGGTAACTAAATCATTAAATATTCATTGAACCACATTTTATGCAGCGTAATATCTTACGTTATTTGGTTCACAAGTAACATGTTAAACGCTTTCTGTTTGCTACATAGCATTTTCTATAAACTTTTCTCTTTGTATGGTGAAGTTTCCATGGAGATCAGAGTACTATGAAGCAAACACATACGTACATCTAAACTCGTACTAGAATACTTTCTTAGATTTACGTTCACAGCTGACATATTGGAACAAGAATAATGCATCACAAGTTTGTTTCCTATTCGCATCACAATTCTCTTATTTTTACTTATAAAATTTGTTTGGTGAAAGTTAAGTCCCATTCACTTTAATTTACTGTTGAATAGAAATTTTAATTGGTTACAAAAGTGTATAATTAAAAGAGAGTAAGCACAAAAACTGCTTGTCACACTAAAGGTAAGAATTTACAAGAACAAAATATTCAAAAAATACAAGTGTTATACAATCGTTTAATTTTGACGAATTTGAACCATTTTAAGTAAAACTTTTTTTAATTCAAGTAGAACATATTACATTTTGAGTTATTATGTTATAAATATTTTTACATGTTTAGGATGTGTAAGTTCCCGACAAACTGGAATCCGGTGAAAGTATTAGCATACGTGGAACTGGCTGTGACAATATTAACACTGTCTGTTATGGAATATGCATACATCATTAATAGAAAATTGTTTGGTGAAACAAAATCCCTAAATACCCAAGATGAAGAAACTGAAGATGCATTTAATTCCACAAAAGCTGAAGAAAATGAAGTATTTGAATACATTGGAAGGATCCTCGTTGTTCTAGGATTTGGTGGAATGTTTGGAATATTGTTCTGTGTAGCAACAGTACTAACGGAGAAATTAGATGCAAGTGATTATTTTTGTAATATTATTATTGTGGATCTTGCTTGATAAAAAAATTGGTAACATTTTATTAAAATTATATTTGAATTAAATTTGTAGAATTTCTCGTCAAAAGGGAGAGGAAGGATTGTCCGATGCTGGTTTCGACTCAATGCATTCACCATGATTATTCTGACGTTTCTTTGGGGTGGTCTCATTTGTTATGCTGTGTTGGGTAACGAAAGAGCTTCTGTTGGATTGAGTATTCAAATTCTATTTGGAATTTGCTACGCATTAAGATGTCCCGTCATTTTTCGTGTTTGGAAATTGAAGAAATCAGTAATAGATGAATGCAATTTTGCAGCTGTAGTAGATATGGAAAATTGAAACAACGTTTTCTTTGATGAAAACTAAAAAAACATGCTACAAAACTGTAAATCAAAACGAATTTGTGATCAAACAATTTTCATTTAAGTAAATACACATATTTTCATTGACATTTTATAAGATCTTATCAATTTTTAAAAGAATTATATTTAGAACTGTATGCTTTATCAGAACTTGCTAATTCGTAACTTGAAAAATGTGTCAAAAATCAAATTCGAAAAAATATAATTTTTTATTAAAATAATATCATTGTGAAGCTTTTTTCTTCAAAATTTGCCGATGTCCAAGATTAATACTATTCCCCCTCTGATATTACAGTTTGGGAGCAGCATAGGATTATCCGTATGCTTTCTCTTGCTCTGTTGCCATAGAAATCCAAGTAGAAACGTCAGAGAAGCACGTATATCTTTTACCATGGTACGGTAAAAAAAATAATCGATAGTAATAACGTGTACATATATTATACAGCTATTCCTACCATATAACATTACATATGTTGTCGTTTGTTGTTTACTGCATCGCAATTCTCATTTAACTGTTGAGATACAAAATTTAAAAGTGTTTACAATTAAAAAGTTGAATAACTAGTAACCCAAGGGCACAAGCAACTGTTTTTTTTAAACCTACAGGTAAGATTTTTTTGGTTTAATTAAATTAATGCCCAATTGGTGGTAATTTTAGATGTTTGTAATGAAAAAAAAATATTAGCACTTTGTTACTACTTAATTAATTAATGGAAATAGTTCACCACTAAAACCCAGTTTTAAGTTACAGTAGATACATCTGTGATTAGTACATTTAAAATGTGCAAATTTCTAACAAATTGGAATCGAGTGAAAGTTCTGGCATATGTGGAACTGATTCTCACAGTATTCACAGTGTCTGTTATAGGATACGCATACATAAGCAATAGACAGCTACTTGGTGAAATCGAAACCCGACGTCAGAAAACTCAAAATGAGGAATCGGAACAAGAAGTGGATTTCCAGAAATCAGAGGAAACTGAATCCCATAAATACATCGGAAGAACTCTGGTTGGCCTTGGAGTTTCTGGAATGATTGGAATATTATGCTGTGTAGCAATAATACTCAGTGGAAAATTTGGTGTAAAAAATATTATGCCAAAATTCATAAAAAAATTATTGGAAATCCCGGATGAATATTTATTCATTGTTTTTATTATTGTTTTAGAATTTCTCGTCAAAAGGGAAAGGGAGGACATTCGGATGTTGGTTTTGGCTCAATGCTCTTACTATGGTCATTTTGACATTTATATGGGGAGGGCTCATTTTCTTTGTGGCTTTGGGCCATGAAAGAGTTTCGGCTGGGGCTGATATCCAGATTCCTTTCGGATTATGCTACCTTTTAAGATGTGCAATCATGTTTGTGATCTGGAAAATCAGAAAGTCTTTGTCTGGAGAAAGCGAATCTACAGCTGCTGTAGATGTAGAAAAGTGAATCGGTTGATTGGATAACCAAGTACAACAAAAGTAGATTTCAACTACTGAGTGATATACAAATTTCTTCATTTTAATACAATAAACCGTTATATTACCTTCAGTATAATATTAAAATTACTTAAGCTACATTTTATACGTCTTTTACAAATGTATATTGTATTTTTTGTTTCATTAAGGCAGATAAGCATAGAAAATTAGAAAATTGAATTTCCAAGTTGCAAAACATGGACGTTTACTATTAAACTAGTTTTCTTTAAATTTCAAGAGGTAGATAATTTGTACTTTTAATTAATTAAGTTGTAACATGTTGGCCCGTTAAATACTAGTGTGTAGATGTTAAAATTATGTATCTTATTTTTATTACTACGTACCAATTTTTATTTGTACTTTGTTTTAATGATTAACAATAATTTATGTCGCGGCACTCAATTGTCTCAGTTTTTTTACTTAATACTGATATAAATGCTTTAAGTAACTCGAAATTTTAAAAAAATAAGCTAAATTTTGATTCTAATGTTTGAAAATATTTTTGCAGTTAGATTCAGTCAGAAACAGTCCAGTTAAAGTTTCAGTTTGCTTTTCTGGACAAGATAGTTCATCTGAATTAAATCAATCTCCTTGAATTTCACAATTCCGTGATTTATAGAGAAATGGGACATGGACGGCTATATGCCATCACTATAGTAATTGTCGGCGACTCTTGGCATATGTAAATTTACATGAGTAAAAAATTTAACACTGACAAAAGAAGGAATTTTAGAAGCAAAATTTACACCTAGCTGGAAAGCAATTTCGATTGTAATCCAAACGTTTCTCAAGTATTCAGAAGACTATTCATTGTTAAAAGACGTAAGAAATAGTAAGCATGAATGTTGTTCATGTGGATTTCACTAGCTCAAAAGAATTTTAGTTACTTTTTACATTATCACAAAACATGACCTACATTTCTTAGTTACATCATCATAGCTCTCTATAATATCGAGGGTTTTAGTTTTAATGCCTGGACAAATATGATAACAAGCAGCAAAATCTTAAAATAAATTATTTCTGTACACTGTACGCACAATTTTTATTATATATTCAAGATTTATAATTAAAAGGTTACATATTTTCACTTAACAAGTAATATTTCTGCTCTACTAAATAAAGTTCTTTTAGTACTTGTCTTAGGTTACTGCCATTTTCAACAACTTGTAAGATCTTGCATTTTCGTTGCTTTTAAACGACCAATAGACAATAATTGCTCAACAAACCTTTTGCAAAAATTCACACATCCCAAGGCAACTAGAACTAAATATTTTCTTTCCAAAATCATTTGAAATAGTGAAATCAACATCCCAGCTAAATAAATTATAAACACAACTACAATTTTCCCATATATATCCGAAGGCTTCCAAACATTATCATCTTTTATAAATCCACCTCGCATTTTAGGAATAAAATCAACATAAATGGTTCTCCACCAGTCAAAAAGTCCACTTGAATACAAACCTTGAATTCGTATTAACAATTGTGGATTTAAACTTCTATAAAACCAAATCCCATGAGATAAAGCAATATTTAAATCATTTCCCAAAAATACATTATTCTCTTCTTTCTTCATTTTGTAGTACATATCATGAGCTGTAAAATCTGGTAATAAAATCGCAGTTTTGTTTTTACAATTACTATTTATAAAACTATCCATCTTATTAAAATTTATCAAAGATGCTAGCCAGTTCGGAACCAATTTTACAATTTTCAACAAGCGAGTTACACGATCTGGTAAACGCTGAGACTCAAACAACCAACGTGTTATACTAACCATTGAGACTTCCCCTAATCCATAGGCGTACAATTCACTATAAAATAAATTAGAAATTCGGTGCTGCGAGTAATTGCCTCTCGGCTCAATCAGCCAAAAACTTGAACCGACGTCAATTCCAAGCATATTTAGTTTTCGAACATCATTGATTCCATATACTGTAGCACGTGTGTAAATCTGAAATCCATTTTCAACTAAACTGTCTAAAGTATCGAAAGGAACTTGTTTTCTTGGTAACGTTATTTGTGTAATGTTCTCGTTTTTAAACAAGGTACTTAATACAATTCCTATAAATAGAAAAGTTAAAAACACTATCCGATTGGCGGTGCAAGATTGTAGTAAACGGGTACTTATAGGATCTCCTTGTTCCATAAAAACTTTTAAAAGATATAAATTTTCGTATCTTTTTAATCCAAGCGAATAATAAATCACTCGAATAAACCATCGAATTATTAAAACTGTAGATAAAATTGATACCCAAGTGTATATATCAAACACAGATACGATTTCCACAAACGCTGGGGCAATACCTGACAATATTTTTTCACTACAGCTAACAAATTTTAAGTTTGACGTATGAAACGGAACGTGTGCAATATCATGATGCCCTCTGAAACCCATTGCTATTACTGGAAAACTATATGGACTTCTAGTGCTGCACTTAAGGTTGCGTCTTTTGGTGTAATGACCCATATATCTGTTTGTAAAGTTTCGCATTGCAAAGTTTACCAACTGTAATTCACTTTCAGAACGTGTTTTGTCCATGTCCACTTCAGAGTTTGCTGGATTGTCAAGGTACGTGTGTAAATTTAGAAATGTTCTATATTCGTCATGTGTTCTTAAATTTAAGGTCAAACTTGATATAGCTTTTGAAAAATTGAATAATGTGTCTAACAGTTGCCAGCAGACTTTATCCAAATTTGCTATGTTTTGCAAACGGAAAAATAATTCAAGCAGAGGAAACGAGTAATCTTTGTATTTGAAACTGATTGTTGGAGTGTCAACACAATCTTGACAAACCCATTTAAAGTCGATATCATGATCGGCATGCAGTAGCATTCGTCTATTTGTGGGAGTGTATATGTAGTCTGCAACTATTTGATTATCTTTGTTTAAAGTTAAGGAAATAATCCAACAATCAACAGTATTCGAATAACTTGGTTCGTCCAAATTAGAAAGAACCAGGACATCGTATTGTGATCTTCCAATAAGTAATGGTGGCGTATAGTTGGCAGCCCAAGATGAAAAGTATGGGTCTATATTATCCGGTGTTTGGATAGGTATATCGTTCATAAACCTCTTAAATGATCCGGGTATTATGAAGAACTTTTGATTATCTATCGGTTTATTGCTCCATTCATAGAGGACTGGGTCAATAGTTGATGGCGGTGGATAGAGATAAAAATTAGCTTCGCATTTCCAGGGTTTCATTTTTGTTGACATGTCGTAGGATGGGAAATCGTTGCAACGGTTTTCATACAATAAATTATGACAGTAACTTATCGAACGAGATTTATGTTGGAGATCGTTTGAAGGAAATGGAAATATATTTGCTTGTATTTCGTACTCAAATTTTTTGTTAACCTTGAACTTATACCCGACTTGTGTTACAAAGTATCTAGACAAGATGATAGGAGAAGGAACTAGGTTTTGAAATATAAGATCTCGGCCTTCAAAGTTTATAAAATGGACGAGACATTCTGAAAAGAGTTTGGTGTAGTCAGTTAAGTCCAATGGATATTTATTAGGATTACTTTTCGAGGTGCTAGACAATCGAAACAATTCTTTTATAAGTGTGGGTCTTTTAAGTCTAAATGAGTCTACGAGTAACAAGAGACAGGCCAAGTGAAGGAAAACATACAATATTAAAGCCACTGAAGGGTTTTTCATTGCGAATTTAAGCGAATTGGTATATTTCTGAAACAATTGATGTTCAATCTGATTTACCCAAAAATTATAGATCTTTATTTTAAACTTTAGCAGGCTTCAAAATATCTAGACCATTTAACCCAACTCTATGGAGCTGACTCAGGCATCTTTAATTAAGGCTTTGCTTCTAAAGTACGGGTGTACAAGTACTTGCGTAAGTCTAACATGCAATGTAACACATGTGTTCAAACAAGTTATGGACGACTAAAATTTTCTAATTACATAACTAAAGGCAAGCTGCAATATAATTAGTAATTCTTTTGTAGAACCTTACAAAATGTACCTTAAATTTTTAAATTATGAAAATTCCACGTGAGTTTTCGGGTAATACCAGAAGACGGCCAATTTATTAAATCAGTTGGGGTAAGTTCTTCATGGGCGTGCAAATATTTTATAAATAATATATAAGTACCTGAAATGATGGAACGGGGCATTTTATAATATAAGTTTTTGCACGTAAAAATGGGATTTATTTTATATAAGATACAATAATCAATGTGTTTTATAAAAAGTGGGTATGTAACCACATAACGAGATTATTGCAGGACATCACAAATTTTAGTACTTTAAATGAGCATTGATTTTGGATTGTAATTAACAGAGATTCTTTGTTGGACTGTGACAACTTGATGCTGTTAGTTTTTGTCATTTAAATCTATATTTATTTTGCATGATTCTATACAAAATTCGCAACGTCGACATCATAACATTTTACCAAGTAAATTTAACATCACGTAACTTAATACAAAACATCATTTCTGTCATCATACAATTTTATAATGGGTTGCGACAGATGCTTTATAAATTCCTTATTGGATTGAATATTATAAATGTTTCGTTGCAGATAACCAAATTCTCAAAAAGTACAGTATTTTTATTTATCTTTTGAAATTTTTAATATTATTTTATTTTTATTTTACCCAAATATTTAATTTTTTCATGAGAGCATGTCAATCAAATGATTTATAATAATGTTTTCTGACATTTTGAGCTAAATGTTCTATATTAGATGTATGTCTATAGCTTAACGTAGCTTATGCTAAAATTATGTAATTTTTCAGTCGCATTCGTTATAATTTTATTACTATTCGTTTTCTACTTACTTTGTTCTAGTTAAAATACTCTGCAGTCTATTATGCACCACATATACGTTTATTTAGCTTATTTGAAAGAAAATTTTACCTTGAATTATTTTCCGTGAAAATAAATTTTAAAAAATGTTATGCATTTTTTACAAGAACTAAACTTTCACTTATTAACATGTTTTATGTTAATAATTAAATATAAATTATTTAAAAATGTTAAAAGCTACATTTAAAATTAAAACTACTTTAGTTTAATAAATACAAACAACCCCACGAAATTTCCATGAAAAGATTTACGTACTTTTTTTTCTTTTTTAATCTTTTAAAGGTTAAAAACCATTATACTGATGGTATGTTTATTTTTTTAACTGCAAAATTAACCTTGATTAAGTCCACCATTTCCATACGAATTCCATTTCTAAGCGTAACATCAATTAAAATTTACAACCAGCAATATCACGGAACATTTACATTATGCAGTTGACCTTGAACCTTGACAAAATTATGTTTTAAGATTGTCACGTAAATACGGTGACAAAATCTTGAAAATTTTAAAAGACACCTAACTGGCTACATGAACTCCACTAATGCAAAACACTATTTAAGCTAATTATTTCATCATCTCAAATACATTACTGCTTATTACATGACATAGTGACAAAACTTAATGCATACATCACATTTAATATTTTTTCAGTTAACGAACAGACTCATATCCCCCCAAAATCCCATCTTTAGACATAACCACCTGCCAAACTTGATATTTCCTTGATCTAAAGGCAGCAGCAGAAAGACTCAAATAAAATGTCCACATTCTATAAAACTTATCATCCAAATTTTTCATCTTCTTAAGCTTCAACCAATTATTATTAAAATTCTCCCTCCATGCACGAAGTGTATAGTTATAGTTAGGTCCCAAATTATGCCAATCCTCCAACACAAAAAGATTATCCATATTCTTCACAATTTGAGTATGATAAGGTAAAATACCATTAGGAAAAATATACTTGTGAAACCAACTTTCAATTACGGGAACCCAGTCATGTGATACACCAATAGTGTGAAGTAAAAATAGCCCATCTTTCTTAAGACATTTATTAACAGTCTTAAAAAATGTTCTGTAGTTGGAAGTACCCACATGTTCGAACATTCCAACACTCACAATCCTATCAAATTGCTCATCAAGATCACGGTAGTCTTCAAGACGAATTTCAACCGGAAAATTTTCACAACGTTTTTTCGCAATTTTTGCCTGTTCCACAGAAATAGTGCAGCCGACAACAGAAACACCGTAGTTTTCAGCAAGGTATTTACAGAGTCCACCCCATCCACAGCCAATATCCAGTACTGTCATTCCAGGTTTCAATTTTAGCTTTTGGGCGATCAAGTCCATTTTGTGAATTTGCGCTTCTTCAAGATTCTTTGCATTTTTCCAGTAGCCACATGAATAGTTCATGGAAGGGTCAAGGAAACTTTCAAATAAGTCGTTACCTAAAAAACACAAATATTAACATTATTATTGAAATATTTTTAACAATTCAATAATCAATTTTTATCTGTACTCACCCAAGTCATAATGTTTTTCCCCAACCTCCCAAGCTTTCTGCTTTGTCTGCAAATTTACAACTTTAAAAAGTAAAAAGTTTATAAATTTGTTAATAGGATTCATCCACTCTTTGATAATCTCGTTCATAAAAATCCGGTAAATGAACTCTTCCAAATCTTGATTGAGATATTTTTTGGTTAAAGAGGTTTATAAATAAAATCTTAAGTCGAAAAATGTATGACATTTTGTAATGAAAAATGAGATTAATAATGGTTTGGGGTATTTTGTTGATAACAATGCACGAATTTCCATACTACGTATTCAAGAGACCAACTGTTTATAATATATAGGATTAGAAAGATCAGTTAGGTGTAGTTAAGCACTAATTACAACACTGACTTGAGCTTATTTGCATGTTTAATTTTTAACAACTTATGTATTTATCTTGGATTATAATAACACATTTGCAAGTGGCAGTGGAATTTTAAATACTATCCGATGCCGCGTGTTAATATTATTATTGGAAATGTTTTATTCGAATATTAGCACGCAGAGCTAATGCAACAATTTAAATAAAAACGCAATGCATGTATATACATATCCTAATGAAAATAAAATGATAACAGTTGCATATTTCTAAAAGCCTTTAATCTTATAGTTAGTTTAGTTTTCATGCTGTGCGACAAAAGTATTTTACACGAGAGACATGATTTTTCTTCTTTCATCTTTTAGACATGTATATTTTGACGTAATGAACTCAAATCACTCGTATTAAACGTTCTCATACACACAAGATTAAATCATTGTAATTCAGTACACAATGTTTTGCAATATTTTTTAAATTATTTTGTTGCCATCAATTTTCTTAAGAATAAAATTAGAATCATTTCAGTAAACAACCGTATCAATTCCCGTGTTCAATAAAGCACCGTTATATACCGATCTAGTAAAAAACAAAAACATGCACATTATAAACTCAACTTTAATATAAACTTAATTTCACAATTGTCCACTTGAAACAAACTTACGTCAACGTTGTCATATCCGGCTTAATAACCTTTACGTATACATTATCCACCTCTAAAGATTTAGCCTGAAGGAGGCCTCTTGTGTACCTTAGGCTAATTTTAGGTTTGTCCTCAGGAGTTCGTAAAATATTAGCGGGAATTTCCACCCACAATTGAAGAATTTGTCCAGGAGAAATATTATCACTAAATAATAAATATAATAGTAGTACTTTATCTCAAACCAACATAACTTATATACATATATGGTGCATTATGTCAAAGTCATTCAAACAATTCCATACCTTTTTGCTACATTAAACGTTTCAGATGATGAGCCATCCTCTGCAACAAATTTAAGAGTTAAAGAACCTTTCGTTTTCTGTTGACTCAAACTCACAGGAATTTGCACCTGAGCCACTTGTTCTAAAATAAATAAATTAAAATTTATAATTTATCTGTCATTGATTTATCAATCCAAATGATTGATATACTTTGAAGTATTTTTTTAATTTCAACATACTGCAATAAGTGTTGTTATTCTTATCTCCACCATCAGTAGTGCGCAAATAATAAACACCATTAGCTGACATATCACGCTTTTTTGAGTTGTAACCAAGTGAAGTACATTTTCCAGTTTCTGAACAATCTTGATAACAGTTGCCTCTAAATTAGTACCAAGATAAAATACCAATTAACTGTTTAAGTTATTTCACAATACGTTCCAATTAACTTTAGGAAATCCCATTCAACTTACTTTTCAAAGTCACCATAATTATTACAGGGGAATGACACAAATGGACAGGATTCCGAGTTCGAGATGGATTCAGCATAAAAGTGTGCTGCCCTTGCGTGACTACAAGCTCTAGTGGAAATGGCACCTTCGAAGTCCAAAAATAAAAGTTTCAGTATTTCTGTTATGAGACTGCCTAAAGTGTCCTGACATCCTGGCTGTTTAGAGCCTCCATTCTAAAATTAAATAAATAAATATGTAAAAAAATTGTGCAAATATTTTTTTATGGGAAAATTTGAATTTTAAATAATTTTAGTTACCGGATATAAATCAACGTGACCAATAGCTTCAGAAATACCCAGTCCCATATTAGTCAGTATATCTGAGTTTGAATGGATTACTTCAACAAATTTAGCATCAGTTGTGTCTAAACGGACCATTTCATCAGTTCCACTAAAATAAAGACTCATAGGATCAATAGCTGTGATTCTGGCAATTCGACCTAATAGCTTGGCTCCAGCATAACCAGCGACCTAAAAATCATAAAACCACAAGATTCATAAAAGGTTCCGATGATAGTTTTTAATAAATAATTATATTACTAATAAAACTCACATGAGCACCAAGAGAGTGTGAAATTACATGAACATCTTGAGCATTTAAGTTCGCCTTTTGTTCTAGATAAGTTATCATTCTAGCAATCTGTGCCCCAACGATTCGGCTGTTAGCAGCCGCTTGGAGGTAAGGTGGTCTAGCACCATTTAGCCAATCTACAGCGATGATGTTAACGTTTTCCTAAAAAAATAAACAGAGTATTTTTGTATATTAAATTGAGTTTTAGTTCTTATGCATAATATTTTGGGACCCGCATGTATTACGTTTTGAAGGAGAAGGTCTTTAGTTTTCCATAACCAATCAACTTTGTGGGTATCTGTAAATCCATGAATTAGTAGATACGTTTTACGTTCCGCATTAAAATCAGAGAATTTTAAGATAGCGTCTTTGTCAGGTAAAAGTTCGAAGCCGATTTGTTCTGTTTCCTGTGTTCCTCGGGTAAATAGAATGAATCGAGTGCCAACTTCCCAAGGTTGTTTGGGTAATGCTCCGATGGGACGTTTCAGCGAAGTCCAGGGTGACTTGGTATCAAAGCAGCCGTAGTGCTCAAAGCAAATCTTTAAAAATATATTTTTTTACCCTAAAGCATTCTAAAATAAAGTTTGAACGAAGTAAGTTCATTTGGTATGTTTAACGCTTACCTCAGAAGCGTGGATTTCTTCATTGATAACCTTGGAAGATCCAAGGCCAACAATTCCAACAATCAAGAAAATTACTGCGACTTTCATTTTTGGATTGTGAAAAATTTCTTCCTTGAAATTTGTATAAATACAAGTGCGCAATAGCACACACCTGTGTTATTATGATAGTTCTTGTAATTTGAAGGTTAATTACATGAACTGAACAGTATTTGATATCGACTCTACTATTTATATGCATATTTACCTGGATTGTGCAAACACAATTTATAAATAATGTTTACAAAGTGATATCTTGACATTGCTATCTATTTATCAATTCTAGTAAACATACCGTCACATGACATTAACCTTTAATTTAGTTATATGGTCAAAAAAAAAAGATTTGATTGATTTTTTTTCAGGTGGTTTTCCGAAATATTTTTGTAATCATAACAGATAAGATACCTGTTTACTCACTTAATTTTTGAGCTGATATCGTACGACATTTGTTTCCAGAAATCAAGAGTTAGTCAGATGCAACTATTGTGATTGGAGAACAAGTAGTTGAACTCTGATCTGGCATTTAAATACTGCGAAATATTTTATGAAATAAAGATAAATTCTCTTTTATCTTTGTGCTTCTGCATAAATTAAACATTTGAGTATTAAACTGAGAATGATAAAGGGTGTAATATTGAAAAAATAAAACGTTCGTGGGTGTGAAGAATGTAATCAAATATTTTACTACATGAATTAGATTTATAAATAATAAGAAGAGAATAGCCTGGCAAATATCCTACAAGCAAACAAACATTTCTATATGCTTTGTGCTACTATGAGAGAAAATATTTGTCACGTTACAGGTAAAAGTAAATAAACACAAATTCCTTTCAAAGATTAAATAAATAATGAAACCAATGCAATAAAAATAAGATGTGCAATGACAAATTCTTTCCGTATTCCTTTTTTAAATATGTTATTGATTATCATCCCAAATTTTAACTAATATAGCATTTCCTATTTGAAATATGTATAAACCTTTATTTTTAAAAGAAAAAAAAAACTAGTTAGGGTTGAATAATAGTAATTTAGTGAGGAATACAAACATAAGACATCAAAATTAAACAAGATTTAAAAAAAAAATCTCTATGTTTTTATCATTGAATTCATTCATCATAAAAATATTTGCTGTATTTGTGAACTCTCCGTATACATTTGATAGTTTATGTAATGCTTGTAAACCTAACCTAAAACCACTCGAAAAATAAATGCGTTCTCGTTAAAACATGTCATTAAAATCCACAGCAAACATTTTTTACAAATCTTTTTGACACAGCTGGGAAATGAAAAGGTGACACTTGTCTAGTTTGTCAGTGTCACTGGGACCAACCTCAAATGAAATAAAATACAATAAAATCTTGCCTCAAAGAGACTTTACCAGTTTTCCTAAAGACTTTTCTCCAGAAAGACATAAATACCATCCTATTCATTTTCCCACCGCTTATTTTTTTCTTAGAATCCAATTTTTTTTCTCTTTCTTTTTTTCCATGGCACAAATCCAACTTTAATAGCACAATTTTTCATTTTTTTTCTAATCATGATTCCATGCTATAATAGAAGCCTTTCGGGGGCAACTCACGACGCGACCAAGACCAACTGCTGCTCCCATCACAAATAAATGAGATTTTGAGCCACAAGTCATGTCTACTCCAAAAGCAGAAAAAAAACGTTTATTGTGAAAGTCGTGACTTTGCTTTTGCACACACTTTCTTTGTATACCACACCATTCACATATAAATATATAGACATTATCAAGAAAACCCTAAGAAAATACACACATATGTACGTAATATAAATGATAGTGGTTTGACTTTTTTGCAACAAATTGTGGTAATAAAAAGCCCATCAAAAAATGCTTGAACACCCCAAAGAAAAAAACCATTGCCTTAAGAAGTAACGAGCTATATTTCAAGTTGAACTACAATCTAGTTAAGTATTTTTATATTAAAAAGCCGAAAAAATTACATCCTAGTCACACCAAACTACATGCAAGGTTTATGACATTACTTAATTTAACTTTTATCCGGTAGGTTGCGCTCCAAACGAGCAAAAATTCTATGCATGGATATGTTCAGCTTAGTTCTAATCTTTTTCTTTTAAATTGGTTCTCTTCAGAAATTCTCTTTGTTACATTTTCATTCCGGTGAAAATTGTTTTGCAGGAGAAGCAACAACAAAGAGCTTCCAGCTACTTTCCTTTCCTCAACCGACCCACTTTTTTAGCTTTTGTTCCTTTCTTCTTTTCTTTCAGCTATTTAAAGTATCTTCTTTACGTCTTCGAGGAAACGTATTCTTCTCATGCGTCTTTTATGATCTCTTTTCTTCTTTTTGTATGGCTTTGTGTAAAATATGCAAAAAGTTCACACCTGAGAGTAAAAGCAGCTTTTTCTGTTATTCACACTTTCTCTTTATTTCAACTAACAAAGAAAAGGCTTCTTTGTGTCAACAAATGGATTTCTGTTCCTTTTGTCGAAAATTCCATTTCTGCTAAAAGTTGAAGTCATTTGCTTGTTTGTTGCGCTTTCAATTTCTTTTCGTACATTTCTAGTTCTACACTTTTCATTCGTTCACGAGCACAAAAGATTCTACATCTGTTTGAATTTTGCACTGTTAAAAAGTTTGAGAAAAATTTGCAAGGTAAAACTTTTACTAGTGAAAATTTTAAGAACGTGTTTAAGTTTAATACGGATTATACGCCTACAAAACCTTTAAAAATGTAGCAAACTAATTTTAATTGATTCTAGTTGTTTTTAAACCTTGCTTTTTTACAACTTTTAATGATTAAGGAAAAATATCATTTAAATATTGAAGAAACCAATATCTGTTGGTACGACTTTTTAAAATTTAATAAAATTACTTATTGAGAAAATATTTTAAAGGGACTTTTATACCAGCCATTTAAAAGTATGTAATAGTAATCATTTTAGCTTTGTTTTTGTAGGTAAACTAAAACGGAAGGCGCATAAACTAAACTGTCGGAACGTACACTGTTCTTGTAACGCCACATGGTTCACATGTTCATGCAAGAACGCATTCAAAGGCATTGTATACTTTTCATAAAATCTTAAAACTAAAAGAAAGTCTTTCTGGAGGATTTAGAACGACTGCTATACGTCTCATTTAAATAACGGGACTTGCACCCTAGAGACCTCTCAGAAATATATTTACTGCTTTTGAACAACTCAACCTGGCTTTCCACTTAGATCCTTGCTCCGGCCAGAAAATGGTAATTTCCATTAGAATTTATGACAAACGTTCCTTTCTACGTGTCTGATGATAATGACAAACGTGTGCTGCAGCTTAACTAGATAAGATACTGGGCAACTTTGTGATCTTCATTTATGCATAGAAAGATTTTCTCACGTTTTATGCATACCTTTAAAAAGGACAGTTATTTGGAGGAAATATGATTGTGCATAGTCATAAGAGAGGACCACAAAATGACAGCTGCAGAAAATAAACCACGAAAAAATTCTATTTGTGTCATAATGTAGTTCTATTTTTTTGTTTGCAACTTTTTTTTGTTCATAAAATAGCTTTAAGTTTTTTTTTGTAATAGCATGCTATTTCATTTTTTTGTAATCATTACAGCAATAATAGCGCACTTGGGAGTCGACAGTTTGTCCCATCATAAACCAAATTAAAGTGGGTCTTTTTAGTGTAAAAGTATTCTTGTTACGTTTTTTAGAATACTTTTTCCTGTTGACGGAAAGAAAAGAAACATGCAATTCTTGAAAAAAATATTTATAGTAGTAAAACAACTCTATATAGTGAAAAGAAGTCTGTCGAATATCAAAGAGAACACAAATGCAAGCGTTTTGTTATATTCTATGATTATCAAATGCTTTCCTGGAGAATTTGAATTCTTTACAAAATGTGATCATTAAATCAAATAAAATTCGATGTTTCCCTTTCACCAAGTTTTACTTTTTTGTATAAATGTCTAACAAACTTTAGAATATTCATTCATTCAATTTATAAATTGGATGTCTCAGATTCGAGACAAAACATTTCGAAACTATTCCAAGAAGAAAATCATGTTACAAGTTTCCATTTCCCTTATGGATATATATTTTATGTATACTCTACACACCACCAAAATTTACCCATTTCAGTTTTCATCAAAAATATAACGAGCTAGTATTAAAACCATTGAACACACAATCATAAGGAAATGCAAAGCTTAGACGTTCATATAAATTTTCAACAGCAGCCTTAAGCAGTATTTTAATGAGGCTACTCCAATAATAAAAATCAACTTATAAGTATCACTTCTAGACATTGACTCACTCAAGTCAGCAAAAATAAACTTAGAAAATTTCGTAATAATTGTAGAATCAGTGAAAAGCACGTTCCTTTCAAGCAGAAAATTTGGGAAAGGTAGACAAACGTGTTATTAGTGTAACGAGCACAACTTTTCTAAAAATACACAAGACATTTCCGATTCATATTTAAAAAGTTAGAGACCACTTAAAAATGACTATGTTCTGATTGCAAACCGAATTAAGTATATCAACGCCGCTTCACTGAAATATATACTGTCTTTGATTTTTTTACCTCTGCTCATCTCAATAGAATTTTATTAGAAAAGCTTAAAACCAACTTGTACATTTTCAACAAAAACTGAAAACTTTATGCGTTTGTTTTACGCAGCTGACTTACTTTACATTTCACCAAGTTTGTTTTTGCTACAGTATGTAAGTAGACCACAGATGTAACTTGTGCAAAAATCTCTACTTTTTGCCTTTCCCCAAACTCCCAAATTTTGTACGTAAAGATGTAAGGTAGTGTGATGTAATCTAAAGTTACACTTTTATCTTTCAGCTCATCACCTTTACTTATTTTCCATGCAAAACAAATTGTTATTACCGACGTTTAACCTTAACGTCATCTGCAGTGCAAATGAGTAGAAATTAGTCTTTTGGACTTTTACAATTTCAAGCTCCTAGTCAAATCTGCGGTGTGATGTAGTAATAAAAAGATACGGTTGGTATTTCATGATCAAACCAAATCAAAGAGAAAATCACAAGAATAACTTTGTTTTAAAAGCTGGCATTTCAAAATAGCTTAATGCTACTAACCCCACAAAAGTCTGATCTAATTAAATTCTTGTTTTAGTCTACTCAAAATAAAGTGCTTAAGCTCACGTTTAGATTTTTTGAATATCAGGTTTTTATACTGTGTATATACCCTTTTAGCTTTCAAGACCACATAATATTTGTAAGCCAGCTAGTAATTATGTTTCGTTTAGGAAACATCTTTCCAATATCAACATTTGAACCCAAACGAAAGCTCGATATATTTATCTGACAGTTTATTCGGTGAAAGTTATTTTCATCGTATTTTAGCCTAAAGCAACCTAATAACAGACACGTATTTCCGACACATTGAGAAAGAACTAATACTCATTTAATTTATTTTCTAGCAATATATTCTGTAGAGAAGCTTACTCATGTTCCATATTTTACACAGGTTCGGCTCATCATTTTGCATTTTCGATTCGGTAAGTTAATTATGATATCAGCAAAAACTCCTTTCTCTTTTGCCTGAACACCAAGCAAGTCAAGTCATCAGAAGACCAAACATGCCCGCAAAACTACACACGCTGTTCCATAACTTAAGAAACACAAACGAACGTATAAAATAGCATTTTCCCGAGAACACAACCAGCTTGTCTTTTTCGGTTGGGTTGGTACGACAACACAACGTCTCATTTAAATAATAGCACTTGTACCCTCGAGACCTTTCTCTCTAGAATAACCAGCTTACATTGTATGAGCAACTGTGTGACTGTTTGTGTGAGTCTGGCCTGAACCTGAACGAACTTGTATATTCTGCAAGTGTCCCAATAATGCCGTCTCTTTTTTGGAGAAAATGGCAATTTCCTTTTGAATTTATGACTTGTGTGTGTGTGTGCTTTTCTCAGTTGGACTGTGATGATGACAAACGTGTGTTGAAATTCAAAAAGATAACAAAGTTTTTGCATCGTCATCATCATTTTACCCATTTCCTTTATATAAATTTAGCCTGTAGCAGTTTTTTCTCTGGAATATTTTATGCATAGCTATTTACGGAAATGACTCAGAAATTTTGAGAGAAAGAAAATAGAGCGAAGTATATCCTTTGTAAGTGGAGACATCATTAGAAATAAAAAGTGTAGTAAACTACAAGTTACCAGGTCACTGAATAATGTTTAAGGATACCTATTTCTATTCTGTGGTTTCGAGTAAGTTTGTATAATAAACCAAAAGTGGCCGGGGGGGAGTCATCCGTTACAATTAGAAAAAGAACCCTGTTGACAATTCTATTTTGCTTGCTTGTGTGGCATAGAGGAAACCCTAAAAAAATTAGGTAGATTAGTATGGCTACAGGAGAGAGAGAGAGAAGAAGAAGCTAATGGACCAATAAACTTTGAGATGATTTTTAGTCGTGAAAGTTCTCAACTTTTTTATGTTTATCCTGTAGACCTAACAATGGTTCTGTGTCTGATCACTTGCTAGAGGCTTACAAGGGGTAAAGAATACTATGGGATGAGTAAAGCTTACAGATGAATTAGGCACAAAAAGAAAGTTGCTCTAGAAAAAGGAGTATAGCAAGACGACTTCCTTTCCAGACAACTAGTCTCTGCTTTCCTCTCGTTGAGTTTGGTCTGTTTTCTTTTATCGCTACAGTTCTCTGTTAAGTTGAACACAAAGTTAGTAGCAAGTTCTAGATTTTATTTCTAGTGAAATGCGCCTGCATTTACTTGTGTGAAATTGTGAAGCATGTTTCTATTTGGGTTGAAAAAAGAACAAACAAATGTGGTGCAATTTAAAAACAAATCATTTCAAAAGGTGCTGCGTTATTTAGATGTACATATTTTAGGAAATTTGAAGTAATTTTGCTGTTGTTTGAAACGAAATTATTGAAGGGTTATAATTGCTAAAAGTACAAATACAAATTTTTCAGCCAAAATGCGAGATAATTTAAGATTTTGTAATGAAAACGATAGAGCAGGGATTGATGACGATGAAAAGGAGAGTAAAGATTGGTGTGAGTTGGTTGACAATCAATTAGAAAACCTAGGAAAAGGGTAAGCCCAACCAAACATAAATTCATTGTTACATTAAATATAATACTTATTGGACTAATCGGAAAAGCTCAAATTATATTTTTCCCATATTTTATATTTTAATCAGAACAACATGGCTTGCCATCATATTTGGACAGGTCATGTCAGCCTTTCTCTGCCTCTCTGCTTTTACTACGGTACTTATCGTGGAAACATACAATGTACGAATTCCCCACGCTCAAAACTTTCTCTTTTACGTTTCTCTAGCCACAGTGTTTACGCTGACATTAGCCTGTCGTTCAGCTGAAAGAAACTTGTTCGCGATTCTAAAAACACGTGGTTGGAAATACCTATTTTTAGCAATTTTAGACTCTGAAGCAAAGTACCTAGTAAATAAAGCTTTTCAGTTAACTAGTGTTACAAGTGTACAATTACTGGACTGTTTTTCAATACCAACAGTTCTAAGTCTTTCTTGGCTAGTACTCAAGATTCGTTTTAAAGTGCCCCATATTATTGGTGTGTCAATATGTCTTCTTGGTGTTTCCTGTCTTGTGTGGGCGGATATTGAAGAGAGAAAAGTGAACAGCTCGGATAAAGACAGATTTATTGGTGATATGATGTGTTTGGCAGCGGCATTTCTAATGGGTATGTCAAACGTTGCTCAGGAACTTGTTGTCAAGACATTCGACCCAATTGAATTTTTAGGGATGATTGGTCTATTTGGTGGTATCGTCAGTGGTGTTCAAACGTAATTAAAATAATGTTTGTCCTTTTATTGGACAACGTTTACTGCACAATATTTAACGTTTTAAATTTTTACTTTTTAGGGCTCTTTTTGAATACGAATCTGTTCGAGACTTGAACTGGTCTACTGACGTATTCAACTCTCAACCCGCCATACATATTGCGACATATGCGGCATCTCAAGCCCTATTTTATATTTTGTCCACGTTTACAGTAAAGTGGTCAAGCGCCACGCTTCTCAACTTGTCCCTTCTCTCAGCAGACTTTTACACACTTATCGTTTCCATTTTCTTTCTTCGTGTCCGGTTTCACGCACTTTATTTCCTGTCATATCTTCTTGTTATGATTGGTGTGATAACTTTCTCTATGAAGCCTACCATTTTAGGCAGTCAAGTATACGTATCCCTTAAACGAGAAATTACTACTACACTTGATCTAGAGCTTATGTCACCAGAGTCGGGGGAGTATTTAGCGGAAGAATTTTGTGTGGGTGGTACGGGTTCTGTACTTCCACGTAATCGTCCTAGAAGTCCGATGCTTTCAGGAGAAAGCTGTGATGTGGTTCTTCAGACGACTAGTAATAAAGGTGGAGGAACAATGGTTCATAATGGTGGTTTACGCTGTCACCAGGTATTTTTTTATATTTTGTTTAAAGTTTACTTTTTTAAGCAAATTGAGTTATTAATATATTTTTTATTCTTGTAGGGTGAAACTTCAAGTGATACCAGAAACATAGCTGATGCAAGAGAACATCGCTAAAAATGCACTGCATAACATTTTTGTTAAAAAAACTATATCAGTTTATAAAATAAATTTAATTCAGTTAAATTTCGCAATAAGAAGCCCTGAAATTCTAATTTACTTTCATTTTCTCAAGAAAAACTTAAACTGTATTGAATTTAAGCCTGAAAGTACGTTGGAAAGAAAGTTGCTGCTGAACTCAGTTTATTTGCATACGGCTTAAGGAAACGGGATTCGATCCACTTATAATAAATTCATAGTATAAAGAGACTTTCAATTCGTAATTGTAACGAGTCAATTTAGCAATTTACAGTAATTTCTCAGTGGTGTATTTTCTAACGAATAGTAGAAAATGAGCCCCCAAAATTTGCACAATTTGCACAAAGTTCTGCCGAATAATCAGCTCTTTACTTTATTTCAATGATGCCTACCTGAAGTAAATATAGCAAATTGGTTGAAAAAACTTTTGAAAATCAGTGAAAAGCACGTACGCTTCAAGTAACAAGAAATTTAGAGAATGGAAGGAAATGTGTCCCTATTACAGTAACAAGCACTACTTTGGCTATTTACTATTTGAGTAAATTATATAATATGTGTGTCAAACTTTCGAATTTATATTTTGCAAAGACATCTTACTCTTCAGACTTAGTCGATCATGATTGAAAACTGAAAAAAGCAATTTCAAATCATATTGAACAAAATGGTAATGAACTTCTAAATGTACAAATTGCTTTCACAGCATAAATATAATCACAAAAACTCAAAGAAACTTTCAGTTTATAAAGAAGTGGAGCGATTTGGAATCATAAATTTACAGCTCAAATTTTCCCGTATGTCTGTCCATTTTTTTGTAGTTTTGTTCAGATTTTTTTCAAAATTCTATCCCGGTAATGTACACTGTGGTAAGTCGTTCTAATTTATAATCAAATATAATTTACATCAGGTCCACCATTTTGTTCCTTAACAAAGCAAAATATTAAGATATGACTGACGTGTAATCAAAATATTAGAACAATTTGATATGCAAATGAGCAAGCAGTCGGCTACTAGAATTTAGAAATGACTAATTTTTTTGCCATGCAGATTTTCATGTCAAATATCACATTAGTACAACAGTTTTACAATCAAGCATAATTCATATATTTTCACTAAACCAACTAATTAACAACAAATATTGCATTACAAGGACTATAATTGAAAATCTTGTTCATGAAAAGAATGCCTTTTGGGAAAAACTTAAAAATCTGTCTCTTAATAGTTTTACTTTTTAGGTGCACAACATGCAGCAGTAAGTAAAATAAATTTTTCGTTGAGATAATCTTTACATGTATTTGCGTCATTATCATGTTCACGAATCCATGTTTTATATTAAAACACAAATGAAAGTATGTTTGTAAGAAATTTAACAGAGTTACATTTAACATTTGTCAGCTAAGAAAACTAAAATAACCCCAATCCAACAATGCCGGTAAATCAAATTTACATGAGGCATTGAAACTCAGTTTTTTGAATCAGTCTGTACAGTTTAAATTACGATTTTACATTAAATTTTTGCAACGCTCTGCTCACAATCTGAAGAATTGCCTCACCTGGTTTTGATAAAATGAAAACTTGTGACAGATGGAAATTGAAGTACACTACAGTCTAAAACTCAACCTTGCATTCAGAATTTTACTTTTTTCATCCATCAAAAATATGAACTGCCGTGTTTTGTCAAACAGATCGCCTTAGAATTTGTGTTGAATGAAAAAAGCAATCACTCGACAAAATGCTTTTAAAGAAAAAATACTGACTTTTTGGTTCCAACAAAAGCTGATACAGAGATTATTTGTTGAGCAAAAAAATATCCCTGTATTTCAATTTATTGCAGAGCATTGAAGTCTTTTGAGAGCTTAATGGATTTTTTGATGACATCCCAAACAAAAACCGCTGGAAGCCTCTCTTTTGAAAATAACACATCAATGTATTTGCCGCAGTTGGCACATTGGTAATGTCCCAATTTCACCCTGCAATATTAAACACAGCAGAAGTAAAGAATATTGTAAAATAAAAATATAGCATATATTTCAATAGCAGTAAAATTATTTGATGTAGCCAAACGTAGAATAGTATATCGAAGAAAGCTTATATCTTCAAGAAACTTTTTATTTATTTTACCACTACGAATGTTACGTCAGGAGCTGTTCATTAAATATTCAGTACAGAAAATGGCTCCTAAAATTAAAATACAAAATTAAAACTAATAAATGAATTTGATTATGACTCGATCGACACAAGGTTAGATTGCAAATTTTCTTCAGTTTGTCTCCGGTAAATACTGTATTCAAATACATTCTAAACTTAAGTCGCAACTCTTTTTGAAACATAGTTTTTTTGTTTTTTACTGCTGAAAATCTTAATAAAACGTCCAATGCTAAATTTGAAATAAATTTACACAAGGAAATCGTCAAGAAAGAACTTTCTTCATGCTAATTTTTTTGTTGTTTATCCTTGTTTTTTTTGTAAACAAATCAAAAAGTTTGCTAGGACTGTACAATTATGTATGCCTGTCTAATTTGATACCTCATTACCGTGAGTATAAATAAAAAATTAAAGAATCAGTGAAATTATGTAATCTTCAGGTACATATAAATTTGAAGAGAGATAAAAAATGAGTTTTATTTGTTTAACAAGCTAAAGTTTGAGTTCGTATGAGTAGGCATTGTGTTGAATGATAATATTAAGTTCAGTTTGCTTACATTTTTTTATATCACAATGTCACAAATGACCGTGTAAATGCATGCATAAATATTCCATCTCAAATAATGAATTATTCCGTATAAACGTGAAACGACAGAATATAATTTTAATTTTAATCCAGGTTCCGAAACCATTTTCTTGTGCAAAATTAAGAAGTACACTATGATTTTTTTCTCAAACGGGTTTATAAAGGCATTTGATAAGCTAATTAGGTTCATTGTTGGTGCATTTTACAATACCACCGTCGTGATACCAAAACAAAAGGTATAACAAGATTAGCCGACGTATATTTTTATTACGTACTAATTTAATGACCACTTTCTTGAGTAAGCTCAACAAATCACTTCCTGATCTATTTAAAAGCACATCCTCTTAGATTAGTTCTACAAGTCAGATTCGAAATGAACTCTCAAAATTACCCAATTTTTAAGTTTTTATTTTGTTCATTCTTATGACAAATCGTATTTTACAATTCTGTCACCCATGCATCTTTATTTTTACATGTTATGAACATTTGCTGGCGTAGTCGAAAGTCGATAAGTAGTACCCTAACCACTTGAATAATTGCCCAGTTGTGTTTCAAATTGTACCAAAAATGTATGCTTGGCTCTTAAACTCTTCAATATAAAAATCAACAGACTTTGTCACATATCACAAGTCTTTCATGTTAAATTGATAAAATACAAACAGGCAAAACGACAAATAACTTGGAAACGCAACAAGGAATATCATCGACTTCTTTATTCCTAGTAAATTAAAGCTAAAAATACATATTGTTTCTAGAACACTACTAAAGCCAACCGTAACATTAAAAGATACAAAACACATTTTATTGATATTTTTTTCAGTGTCTATTTCAGTATTGGAGCATTGAGAAAGCTGAATGGATTTTTTAAATGACAGCCCATGAAGAAACCCTGGAAGCCTTTTATAAAACTAGGAAGTATCACGCTACCATACTGTGCTTCTATTAAAGTTGTTTTTGTAAGAAAAATGACATTTTGATCATTTTTTCTTTGTATTTTCTTGCATTTCGATGATATTCATCAATTAAAAACTCTTTCAGATAAATAGGAGTTTTATCCTAATTCAAATATGAACCAATGTACAAGCATTATTTCAGGCCGCACACTATTTACCTGTATTATTTTCACATAAATGAAATTTTTTTGACGACATATTTTATTCATGCAAAGCACTGGTTTCATTAAAGCTTTAATGTATTTCTAAATAACATACCAAATAACACTTTTAAATAGGTAAACAAAAAATGAACATTGGACTAAATAAAAATCTTTTGTGATTATAATATGATAAATGTATTTTGGTTCAACTACAAACTACTTGAGTTGTAATGTTATTGAATGGCAGATTATACATAATTTCTTTCTTGTATCAGATAAAGAGACTACGTTTTACAGGCACCATTATATAATCAAATGGCTTGTTTAAACGTTCCAATTATAAAACATTGGAAGCACAAGTCTGAATAACATAATGCTGTATACAACCAACAGACCTTTCAGAAAAAGGTGGTTTGTCTGCGATCCACTACAAACTACTTGGTCAGTAACATAAAATGCTTAATGACTTGATTCAACAGCTATACTCAACTAGTACTGATTTTCATTTAGCTAGACTACCCGAATGACATTTTTTACATTCTATTTCTTCATTGCATTAAAATGTTTTATGGTCATCCGTCGAGTTCACGATTTGCACGTGTAGACAACTTTTGACCGCGGTTGGTACAATTTAAGTCGATAGTTTTGCACAATAAATATGGAACGTAAGACAAATGTTGTTGGTTGTTGACCAATGTTGACCTATGTTGCGTTGACTATAGTCTCCAAATAACTAGTTGTTGTCTAACAACCAACGAGCTTCTTTATTTTTGCAAATGTATTACCTTAATTTTCAAGTTGTATCGCAAAATACATGCATACATATGAAAGACATTTATCTTATTTTCATTTCCTTAAAAATTAATTGATTTTGAATTTAATTGTAGTTTCGTTAAGTTTAATTAAGTTTTGACTTTTTAAAATATGCAATGAAACTGAGTGTTCATCATTTCTTTAGGCGCATAGTAAATATTCGCGAGCACAATTTAATGATCTACAAATACACTGCTTATGCTTGTGTGCTTAAGTTAATGGAGCAGAAAACTTATGGCACACTATCAGATTTCAGTGACATGAGGTACAATGGTAGCTTGTGGCATTAAAAAATAAAATATGCGAAACTACGTGACTCCAATCGTTAAAGCTATAACTTTTTCTTAAACAATACACTTTATCAAGCACTTAATTTCTATAAGGAACGTTTTTGTAAAAAAAAATATTTGAATAAGTGAAGAAGCTTTCGATCGATTTTGGTATTGTGCAAAAAATCAATAATGGCATGCGATTGAACTTACTGTTTTAAATTAAAGGAGGATACTCAGTTTAAACTCAGAATTAAAAAGATGCACAAATAAATCTCAAATGCTCTACTTATTAATTTTTTTTCTTCGAATAATCAAATATTTGTTCGGCCAAATTTCAGAAATGAAGAATTCTTTAGCCATTCCAGTTGTGGCTAAAGCCTACGATTTGCATAAACTCTTATTCAACCACTTGTACGCATATCCACTAGGTATAACTATACAAAAAGGAAAAATTTCATTTTTTGTGGACCACGTTTTTCAAATTAAATACATTCCATTTTGGGTTTGTTTTATTTTAATAACTTCAATAATCGGATTTGGGTCGTGTTTGATTTTGCCAATAATTAAACTTTTTCGTCCAGCAACAAATCTAAGCGTCTTGGGCATAATATTGTGTATTTTTCTGGGATCTTGTGCGTTTCTAGAAATAGGCACATACACTACATATTCACTGTCAACAGAAGTAATAAGTTTGCTAAACGAGTTGTTTACTATTGAAAGAAGATGTAAGTTGCGAATTATTTTGTAAAAATTCGTTCGAATCTAAAACATTCTATTTATGTGTATTTGTTAATTTTTAGATTACCAAATTTACAAAAGTAAATCAACTGAACGATTGGGGTTGTTACTAATGGCTATAAACTTAGGAATGTTTATTATCATTTTAATATTACCAATATTGCTAATTGGTCTGGAATTGGATCCATTTTACTTTCTATTTGAAATTTATCTCCCATCAAAGTATGAGCGAAACTTTTCATTAATTCTGGGAATTCCTTTTGTCCGACTTTTCTTGGGTTTCTTTTGTGTTTTCGAGTTTTGTCGTTTCGTTTCTATTACATTGTTTATATTTTCATGCTTAAGTTTTACAATGGTGAACTGTTTACGAGAACTTGTTAAGTCATCTGATAGAAGCAAATTTGGTCAAAATATACTGAAATTGTACAAACAGTTAAGAATTATATTACAATCGATGGACTTTTTCATTCGACATGTGCTTGTACTTCTACTGTTTTGCGCTCAAGTTTTAATTGTAACGATGTCTTGGCTGGTGTTTAAATGTTGGCATCAATTACCACTAATTATATCCTTTGCATTTGGGATAGCTGCCACATTTGCTACTGTTGGGGTAGTTGTGCTTTTACCACTTGGGGTAGAAATATGTGAAACCAGTCAAACATTTGTGAAAAATAGAAGAGAGACATATCATTCATTCAATCGGACTAGCAGCAGATACCTTAAATATTTGGAATGGAAATCACAGCATATTTTACAAGTTAGGTTTGGGGTGCAGTTTACTCTGAGCAAAGGTTCTTTCTTGAATTACTTTGAAGTTTTGATGACCAATTTAACCAATTCAATTTTACTTATTAATCCATAGTTCAAATTGTGTTTTTAGATACAGTTCTTGAGTTAAACGTAGCAAAATATTTTTTTCTAGATTTTGTTTTATGCAAACTAATCATCTCATTTGGAATTTGTACAAAAAGCTTAAATGAAACATTGCTGAATTAGCCACGAGTACGGTCAAAATTTAAACCTTTTTAAAATATTAAAGCAAAAAAATATAGGTTTAACTTAGTTCAAATATATATATCATATTTGTACTTTGGGTTTTGTGAATTGCAATAAATTATTTATGGCCAACCGTCGAATTTAAAATTTACATAGACTGACCATATTATTTGTAGCCCTGTGTGTTTGGTCAAATTTTGTAACATATTTAACGATCGCCACGTGTTTCAAAGTTTTGCCTGGATTGGTATATTTAAATGGAACATTTTTGGCAGTAAATATATAACCGAATACTACTTAACTTGGGTTGCGTTGTCGTAAAGTGCCAAAAATCTAGTTGCTTTCTGAAAACCAACCTTGTTTTCGCAAATATTTTACTTTACTCTTCACATAATATCGTAACTAAAAAATAAAAATATCCTAATACCTAAATATGATCTAATCCGTTTATATAATCATGGAATACACTGCCTTGCAGTAACTTTGAAGAATAACAATATCATTTTTGATGTGTCTATTTAAATAGCACAAGATGTATTTTTCGCAGAATATGCAAACTTTTTGTCGCATTCCGAGAAATAAGTTCCCTATTTTATGCTAAGAGTGTCGTTGCAAGTTGCAATGATAAAGTGATAGTAGATCTACATAAGCCGTAAAAGCGTACCGCCTAAAAGTTTTTATTCCACCTTGTTAATGCTAGAATAATACAACGATACTACCCTCAGGAAAAATAATCTTGGCAAAAAGATTTTTTTCTTGTAAAGTACCCAATGCAAGAAATCCTAAAATGCAGAAAATGAAATATCTACCATATTAATTGCATTATTATGAAATGTGAAAACATTTAAAAATATTTGGTCTTGGGTAAGTAAGTATGCAACTAGCTTCCTTAGGTTTATCAGAATTAAAACCTTTGGCTCCACAGACGCCAAAATTAGCAAGTTATATTTTTCACCAGATTTTTATTTCATTTTTCGGGCCAACGATTTTATTTTATATTTTATGTTTAGTAGATTCATAGCAACTGTTATCGGAGTGGACTCCATTGATTTAAGATACAACCGATAATCATACATTTTTATAACACTTACATTAATGTTTATGTTATCTGCGTTAATTAACTTATTGGATTCAGCGATATCTAACCATTGTGATGTCAATTTTCTACATTACAATACATTTGCTTTTGCAACAGTTTTTCAATCTGGCATAAATACTTGAAACCTCTCCTCTAATACACTTTGTTTCAGTTTTTGTAATTGAATGAAAAAAGATCTTAAGCAATCCTTGATTAAAAATTACTATAAATATTACACGCATTAATAGTAACAAAACCAGTGCCATTACAAACACCAAACAACAAATTCCAACTTCACTGTCAAGAGAAATCGGACTAGGATACGAAAAAGCTTCCATTGATCTCAATGATAATCCATTAAAGAAACCGATATTTATGTTGTAGAAATTAAATCCATGTATTACAAATTCACCTTCAAATGTTCTTGACAAAACTTTTCCTGCATAGTCGGATCCCCATATTCGAAAATTATAATTATTAGTTCGCTTATACCTTGAATAAAATTCAGTGGCTTTACAAACTATATCTTTTGTTACAAAATGGGCTCTTTTCCAAATGAAAGCCTCAAAAGCTCTGTGAACAAACGTTAGAATCATAAGTTTCCTAGTCAGTATTTCGCTAACTAGAGCATTCCCATTTGTCAGATTTGGCGGGTTAGCTACTATATCATAAACAAATTCGTCAATTGGTTTTCCAAATGTCAAATTAAGTCCAAATAATTTCGAAATCATAGTTCCATATTTTCTAGCATTTTCTTTGTTGACCCAAAGATGAAAATTTTTCTCTATTAAATTGGGTGTTTCGGGGTACGATTGAATACTAAAAACATCGGATGAAAAAGCTATCACTGTTCCACAAAGAAAAAAGTAACCTACTTGTAATGTATGTATATACATGTGTAATGCAAGGGTTAAATGAGACCGAGATAGAGAGAGCGAGTGTTCTTTACCAATATGTACAGAGAGCTTTATTCGGCATGAAGGCCAGAGCAGAAGTGAAGAGTTGGGGAGTCGTACATGATACTTACATGGCATGATCATAAGAGTACAGACATTGATAATTGATTATTCAGACAAGACTGGAGACATAAGAGTTAAGAGTAATTTCATTTAGATATTAGAATCATATTCAGATATTTTACACTACTATTTTCCGTTCGTGCAAATTACTCAAAGTGGGACCTCCTAAAATGCCGAAAATGAAATCTAACCCTTGTTTAATGCTTTGAAAAACTAGTGCATAAGCAATTGCTATTAAAAATATGCATATCCATACGTCATACTCCATGACAGCGAATACGAAGAAATCAAAGAGTTTTAACTCTTGTGAGAGCAAGCAAGAAAACACTTCATATGGCCTGGAATAAGTTAGTAAATAGCTTCCCCGTGTTTGAACTACTTGATTTGGTACGTAAAGAAACCATGGATTCGCCATACGCTAAATTGAACCACCAGCGCGACAATGTGTTTTCGTATGCAGTTGTTATTGTGCTTTGTGGGACAAAGATTATGTTTAGGTAGTTTGTTACTAATGAGTACATTGCAACAGGTGAAGTACAGGAGTTTAAAGATTTGTATAGGGACGTAAAATTATTTATGTTATTTGTATTTGTATTTGAAATGCACAGGCGTGCATCTTCATCGTCAATAATAAAACTTGGACCTCTTAAGTGGAATCCTTCTTTGGTGACCATTTTTATTGAGTTTATGTGAAATTTGTTGTAGAACATCAATACTTCTAAGTGGTGGGTTAACTAGTTTTATTTTGTCTAATTTACTTGTGTAGCAGTATACCCCAAACTGGATTTGATTACTTAGAGGCGCTTCTAATGTTACCTATATTTGTATGATGTTCTTGCTGTCACCGACATGCAGTGTTTTCTGTTGACGTTAAATAAACTATCACTATCACAATAACAACATTAAAGGGCATTGCTTCATCATCATTTGACTGTAACTCTATTTCCACCTCATCAGAAAATTTTGAGCTTGGTACTTTAATCAGCAGAAATATTGCTTCTGTCAATGTTCCGAATCCTAATGCACATACAACAGCTGAGGTTTCTTTCACGGTTTCAAAGAGTAGAAATACTCTATTTAAATCTATAGAGTACTTTCTAAGAAAAATCAAGTAAATGGGCATCGTAAACTAAACAACTAATGGGTTTTTCTAGGAGATTAAGTTTCATTAAAATAGTCGGGATTTCGTCAACAGTATTTTGTTTCGTTGTATTTACGGATGTGATAATTGTAACGTGGTGGTCTTTTTTAGTAACAAACTTCAATTCTTTTAACAGCGGAAAATTTATGGAAAAGGGAAAAGCAGTAAAAGTAATCATCAAAAGAAACGACATATTGAGAACTCAAATTTGAATGGGATTAGCGAATTTATTTTTGTTATGAAAAAGATAGTGCTTTTAAGGATAGTGAAAAGGAGCGCTTAGTACCAACTAATTGTTTGTCTTAGTGCAAGATAGCCGATTAGCAAAGCAATAAGCTCAAAGTAAAATTAGATTTTTTGGAGTAATTTGTATAAGATTTCAAATTTGAACTACACGAGAATTTATTTAGTTTTTTAAAGCTAAAAAAAAATGGCAACGTAACTATCATATTAAGCAACATATGGAGGGCAGTTAAGTTCTGACACGAGCTGAATTTAAATATTATATGTTCACATTTTCAATTAGTTAATTTAATTCTTGCTAATAACTTAAGTATGATCACTCTAACTTACTATATATGTACATCCACAGCAATAGCATTAATGTAAATTGGCTCTTGTCGGCGGATAAATTTGAAACTTTAATTTGGTAAAAGGTTCCTTACAAATATTAATATTGATAATCAAATAATTAGTTTCTTACTTTAGAAAAAATGTTTATAATTTTTTTTGCGTACAAGTAAAGATTAAACCTAGGCTTTTTTTCAAAAGATATAAGCAGGTTAGTTTGTATATATTGTATTTGAAAACTTTAAAGCTAGCAATATGATCGAATCAAAAACTCATGGTTTTTATACAGTATATTTGTCAGTAAATTGTTTTTATAGTTTAAATAGTTTAATTTTTGCCTTTTTAATAATTCTTTAAGCATGTATTCTATCAAGTGAAAAGACACTTAACATATTAAAATCTGATGAACACGTAACTAAAACGCACAGAAGAACTACTAACTAATAATTGATAAGTTAATAAAATCAATTCAATTCGGCTAGTTTAGACTTAACTGTTTAACAAATGTATGTGTTCAAGTATATACTAGAGGGATACATTAAAGCAAGGAAGAAAATAAAATGCAAAACATTTTTGATCTTATCTAAGATGTTTATTTAGTGCTCAAATCCCATGCTTTCACGACAAGATATTGTTGTAAACTAAAATTCGACATAAAAAGTCAAACTGTTTATATTAAGCCTTTCAACCTCTTAATGCTACCAGCAAGTTTTTCAAAGCAAGAAAAAAGTTGATTGATTTTAAAAAACATGTTATGTTTTATATTTTCCTTTATATTAGCAACCTTTGTTTTGATTTTAAACACTGATCAAGGTTTTGCAACAACCCATTTAATAACCATATCCCTAATGCACTGCAATGTAATTTTACTGCTCATACTAAACAAGTTCCCTAAGCACTATACAAACCTTGACGTGACAATACTTGGATGTGAAAATCTCTTTACCTGTCCTAAGGATAAGCCAACTACATAGAAATCTTTGACTTGAAAACCTTCTATGGAATTCAAAGCTTACAAATCCATTTTCCATCCATCTTTTAAATAAAGTTGATGCATACTCCTGACCCCAAATCCTAACACTATATGTTATCTTAAATTTTACGTTATATTGGTACAAACCTGTTTTGTTAATAAAACTAGCTATTTTTCATTCAATTGCGTCTAAAATCGTAAAAGATATAGTAACTACGCTAAGTTTTTTTATTGCCATATTCGAAACGACGTTCCTGGAATTATTAGTAGGAATCTGATAATTTAAAATATTACAAGTAAGTTGGTGTGGTGTCTTACCAAGCTTCACGTCCCTCACATCTTCTACAAAATTTCCAATGGTTTCTATGTCATGTATGTTAGCCCAAAGACGGTTATAAAATCAGAAGTTTTTGGGGAAATCTTTTATTCTAATAGTATTCGCAGATGTGTTAGCTACCCAAACAATGTTATGATATAAGCGGTGATAAAAGTACACAGCAATTTTCTACTTTGTTTTTCCATTCAATTTCATTTATCTTATTTATTTACTTCTATCTTATCTTACTTCATTTGAAACTGTGATCTAGTATGGAAGACGCTAATAAAATTAAAATCACAAGGAACCATACTTCCGGATTCAAAATCTTAAAAATGAATAATTCCACGTTATAAAGTTCATTTGATTCTAAACATGGGTGGAATTCATGCTTCTTCAAGTGAACTTTCAAATTACCAGTGAGATTCAAGTTTATCAGTATTGGTTTCAGATCTAACGATGGTTACTCTTGAAATGTCAGGATGAATTACAAGAGGATGATTGCTAATTATTTTGGAAGTGTCTGTTAGACATTTTGCGTTAACGTATATGTATTGTGTAAAAAATTCAAGCTAAAACTTTATAAATGCCTCAAAATGGGTTGGATATGGGTGGATTGAACAGGACGTGTCCGAATTATACCCAATTACTTCACTATTATTTTTGAAGCAAACAGACTATTTGGACTTCGATATTTTATGAATAATTGCTTGATTAATTTGATTATTGCAATTTGCAATACTGCGATTCCCATTAGCTTAATGCTATGATTTTTAATCAACTTTGTTTGGAAAATTTTGATAGTTTTATGAAGAATCGACAGTTGCGTCAATACGAATAATTTAAAACATGCAAAATATTTAAAAATGTTTAATAGGGTATGGGCTCAACATTTGTCTAGCTTTGGTTCGCAATCTTTTTATTTAATTCTTTTTATCAAAAAATTGACTCCTTACTTAAACTAATTTCATTACTTAAGAATATTAAAATATTATTGAGCAAAATGATACATTGAGTTTTTTAGGTTGTAAGGAAGCGACAGAAAATTATGGGTATGGGTTGTACAATGACAAAAACTTATTTTAAACATTAAATGACTTATGGTTGCTGATGAAAATGCAAAAAATGAGTCTACTACAGAATATGTTCAGAAAAAAGCTATTTTTGATAAAACCGATACTAAAACAGGATACTATTTACAAATTATACCATTCGTGACCAAACAAGCGACAAATATTGTGTGTAAAAGCTAAACAATTTTTCTTATATTTTCACAACATATGTAAAAAATAGGGGCTCCACAGCCACACAAACCAAAATCAACCTAAAGTTCAAAATATTTTTGAATAATTTCAAAACTCTGGTTTTGTGCTGAATTGAAAGTTATTAATTTATTCTAAAATATTTTTAACTTTAGGGTAGTTTTGGTGGGTGTGGCTGTCGAGGGAAAATTCCAGTATGCAAAACGTTTTACGCAGTTAACAAGTTTTTTGTGTTTATGGA
>JAQIWN010000431.1:0-34043 GCA_034699025.1 Entomobrya cf. arborea Gr-Col-00668 | reverse complement strand
ATATATATATATATATATATATGTATATATATATATATATATATATATTATAAATTATTTTGTATAAATATATGAAAGTATATTTTCTTCCGTTATTAATCGTGCTAAATTTATCACTTGAACTATCGTAAGTTTTTAAAGCTTAAAACAATATTAAAGGTTTCATACAAATGTATGCTAATCATTAAAATATTATTGACACACGTGTCCCACATTTTAAAAAAATGTTCTAAAATTACATATTTTTCCAAGCCAAAAAACATGTTTTTATTACGAATGTAGGATTCTTTTACAAGACTTCACGTAGCTGTTTTAAAAAATAAGTTTAAAATTATACTGGCTAACTAAATGTTAGGAAAAAACCATAAAAAGGTTATTTCAGGTACTATTAAATTGTGTAACGTGATAAAAAATACCATAAAAATGTTTTTTTTCAATAAGTCAGCTTCACTTAAGGAATATTTTGTATAGTTTAGAGCATTCGTACTAGTCCAGAATACTTGATGCTACAATGTTAAGTTATTTAAAAAATCGTTTTAGATTGTTTTTAAGGTAGTGTTATTTTTGATAAAAAACATGCTTTTCTTACCTTAATATGCTCATAACATACAATAAAGTATGAAAGCATAAAACGAAAATGTGAATAACAAAAAAATATGTATTTAATGTGGCTACCTTATTTTGGCAAAATTTTATTTCCGTATTATTTATTCTTAAAGTTATTTAGGCTAAAAGTACCTGAAACAAGATTTAAATATAGTATCCTACACGAGCTTGACAAAACCAGTTGATAATCTAGAATATTTGCAACTTTATTGCATTTCAGTTCACTAAAGTTTTGTATATGAACGTTTAACAACTCACTTTTTCCAACTCGGAACAAAATAAAATTCTGAAACAACATCGAATGTTTCTATAAATTCTGAAGTCTTAAATAATCTTATTTACTATAATTTATTCTTGGAGCGTAAAATCAAATTCAACATACTTTGAAATCATCAGCTATGACTACTCCACTAGTTTGGAAAACATGGGAGCTTAACAATCGTATCTACAAATATATTTTACCATACCCATATAAATTCAAAATTTTACCAAAGGTGGAAAAATGTGTTCTAGAAAAACGTCCAAGAATGCTTATTCCACTTTACACGGTAGTTTTAATTCTATCTTCAATTATTTTACTATACACTCTTCTCATATTGGAGGCTCGAGTTTTCAAAACAATTGTGCTGAAAACACATACGATAATATTAAACTTTGCAGTTACAAATCTAATCGCCTTTTACTTTTTACTTGCTGGATGTGTACTTCCGTTTGCACAAGTTGTCGAAATTCAATATATGAATGCATTTTTCAAATTTGAAAAACGGGTTACACATTCAATTGATGTAGATACCAAATTAAGTAAGAATTCCTCTCTTTGGGAGCTTCTACAAAATGGTAAACTTTTTTAAATTATCCAAATATTTACATTTTTGGTTTCAAAATGTTAATTTGCTCTATTTTTAATTGCAGAACTCTATGGAATAGTGTCAGGAAAGAGGATTGACATTGCAGGTCTTCTTGTATTTGCCGTTGCCTTAATTTTCCTATTAATTGGAATATTTATGGCACCGGTTGGAGTATTTTTGAATTTTGATCCGTTCACTCAAGTTCTTAAAAAACATTTCGCAACGTACATGACCAATATTTATTTTAAAGCTACGGGTTACATTGTTAGCTATGTTTTAGTGCAATGGGGTACCCTCGAAGCAACACGAACTTACAATATAATTCTCACCCAAACAATGACTTGCTGTTTTATGTATTTACGGGTATTAGATGTCATAAGTAAAAGGCCATTTAACATGCAAACATTACTATTATATCATCAATTACACTGCATCAATCAAATTACTATTTATCTCTTTGCAAAACTTATCGGTGGAATGCTGGGAAGTGGCTTTGTAGTGTTGATTCTTGGAAATTGCATATGTCTTACAGGTTTTAACAGGTTTCCTTTATTACTGTATGCAATTATAGTTGGAATAACTGCGGTGGCTTATATCGTTTTGGTTGAAACGTTGCCACTAACTGTCAAAGTCAACGAGCAAAGTATTAAAATTATTAATGCATGGAAGAAAAAATCTTGTTCAAGTGGGCAAATAATAGGTTTCTGGAAAAGAAAGCTAAGAGCACAACAACCAGTCGCTATTTATTATGCACAAACCAAATTTGACAAAGATACACAAATCGGATACTACTCGAACATTGTGGACTACACAATAAATGTATTATTGATGTTTGATTAATAAATAAATAGAGTTTTAAGTATTTACATTGTACTCGAGTACTTAGTTTTAATTAATTTTAACTTATGCATTAAGACCCAAAGATTTTATTAATTACAAACATTCCAACATGTTTGTAGGTTTGTACTTACAGCAAAATGTATATTTCAAACGGATTAATCAGAGCGATCAATAATATTGATAAAAATAAATTAATGTTTTGAATAAAATTTGACTTAAATTGCCAACTTAAATTTAAAGCTTAAAATACTTTTGAGGCATTGGAAACAAAAAAAAAAGTCTTTGCTTGTTTAAGTCTTGGTTCTAAAATATATATTCATGTAACTAAAGCTAATGTAAATCCATGTGTCATCTACAAAGTCAAATGATTATTCACCTTTTTCCATTAAATATTCATAGACATATATTGTCAGGCTTTAAAAAATAGTTCCAATGCACAGCATTTTGAAAATATGTATGTCTTGACTGGAACTACTCGTTCCCCGAGTTAGAATAAATTTTAATATTTTAGACAAAAGAAAGTGTAATTTCTTTGTTTTTCCACAAAGCGTTGTCAGATTTTAAACAACATATTTATTGATAGATTTTGAGTGGCAATGTATTTAGCAAACTCTATTTGTACTAATTCAGGCATGTCAAAGAAATGTTTCAGTACATTGTATATAAGTCAAATGCTTTAAAAGCACTTACAATAAATTGTTATACATTATTTTTATGTGATTTACATTTGAAAATACAATTTTTATGCCAACTGAAAACATTTGGCAAGAAAACTGAGAAAGGCTGCTCTTGGGCCATATGATTTTGAAGTTGGAATTGTAGATTTGGCTAGTGTTTGGCAAAGGTTTCGTAAATTGGAGATGTTAAGGGGCTCAGTGGAGTTTTATTTGGATGTTATTGTTGGTAGGCGTGAATGTCCAGAATATAATTGGGGTGTTGAGTATGTAAGCAAGTGTGGAAATCAGGCGTTTTTGGAGTGGTTGCCGGCATGGGATCCAGAGACAGCGCAGTGGATACAAGAAGGTAATGAAGAAGATAAAGAATATTGGTTTTACCAGGATTTGATTAAGTTTAAGGTTTTGTTTGTCGTAGGTCTGACGATTAGCAACGGATTGAATTTTTTGGTGAAGCTGACCAAGTTTAATTCGTTTGAATTGAAATGATAATGTCTACAAATATTTGCTTAATAAAGAAAATAAAAGTATAATTGATAATAATTCAGCTTAGCTGCAAGTATGCATGAGTAACTTAATCGATCTTATTTAAATTAAAACTTTAGTATTTATATTAAATATTTTCTTGTCTTAGATTACATAATTTTAAAGTTTCCCATGCAAATATAAAAGAAAAATACTACCAATGAACGACCTTATTTGCACAATAAAAATTATTGTTGCATATTAACTCCTATACATATGTATGCCAACTACCTTGAGCAGGAAAATATCGCAGAAATTTCGATTTTATCAGAAATGGAAGAAAATTGAATAACCTAGAGCAATAAATAACTAACCTGAGAGCATAACCTAACAAGACTCCATAAATTATATAGATATCAAGGCAGGAAGGATATTTGATTGGAATCAATACATGCGTCGACGCTGTATGACCAAGTTCTAAAAACTATTTAAAATATTTACATTCATTATTCAACTTGTCAACTTACCAATTAAATCATTTCAAAATATTAAGATCTCCTTAAACACTGACAATGTTTTGTGTGCGTATCTATTGATGTACACTCATCTCATCTGCTGCAGTTTTTTGGGTGCATGGAAAATGTCCTATTTCCTACTAGTATTTGTTCTTCGTGTCGAAAACTATTAGTAGAAACATTCTTGTCGAATGTATTAATCTAGCTGAAAACCGTTAAGTCGAATGACCTTTTAGTCGAATGAATGTTTAGGCGGATGAAATATAGAATCTAGTGATTATGGTTTCGCTCATATGAATTCAAACTATTGTTATGATTACCCAGAACAAATATCATTGCATACCATATAAATACTTCCATTACCTTATTTATTGTCTCACAACATTTACAAATTCTTTACAATAGTATTATTTTGTAATACGTTAGAATTAAATAATAAATTCTTTAGATGGGTTTATAAGTAAGTATCATTGCCTTCATTTTTTTTCACAACAAAAACTCATACTGAACCTTTCGACTGTTTTGTTGCTTCCTACAGACGCTACAAATTAAACGCATACAATTGTATTTTTTTTATTGAAAATAAATGCATACCACGTAATTTTCATCGGGTTGTCTGGTTATTTAAAAAAAAACACTTAGACTAAAAGTATGCAGCATTCTAAAGCCAATACAAGTTGTCAAGTCTTATCTTCAGCTGCAAAATCCGCTACTTATCTGCTTCCTGTTTTAATGACACTGTTATCAAATTAAAGCTTCCTGTATTGTACATTTAACAATAAAAAGTAACTCCTTCTTTTTCAAATGAGCGTTATTTTTTATTTTAGATTGACTCTGAACTGAATAAGGTGGATAACATAGGAAAATAGAAGGAACTATATTTAATTTTGGCCGTCAAAATGGCCAAACCTAGCTGCATTGCTTATATGTTTCTTTTAACATTTTTTCATTCGTCGGTTTTTAAAACATCTGAATGTTCAAGCAATCTAGTCAAACGAACCAAGTTTGAGCTTCCACAAGTTTTTGGGCAAAATTTAACCGCCGAAATTGACATGGTTATCAAGGAAAATAACTTGACCTTCACAAAAGCAATACAAGAAGCTTTACAAGAGTCACCAGTTGTGTATTACGAAAGCAGTATGTAATTAAATATCAAAGTTAAAGTCATAAGTATTTTTGTGTTATGTTTTGTGTGTATTTTTACAAATCTGATTTTTTTGTCAAATAGACCTTCTGCTGAACGAAATACAAGGCCTCATCCCAATAATCGATTTGTTAAACAGCCTTAAATCAAATGGGTCCCTGCCAATTCAAATAACTCTTTCACTTTCTTATCTAAATAAAACCAACGGAGATTTTGATTTACGTCGTTTAAAAGACATTTATTACAATTTGGAAATGATTATTACTTCCAACAACAAGATAAAAATACGGCGTTGCTTGACATCAATTATTTTAACATTTTTGTCGCCATATGAGCGAAAATATTCCATTTTTAATTACGGAGACCACCTAAACGACTTTGTGTTTGTGAAGTACGTCAAGAATTTTATCTCACTCTACTTTGAAAACAAAAAAATACAAGTTGGTGTTATGTGGAATAGAAACATGATAAGAAATGATTTAGTAGAAAGAGAAATTAAACAAGCTGACTTTTTTGTATTTTATATTGAATTCAATTTACACTCCTATTTTCCAGTATTTATTTAACAGTTAGATAATGACATGAAATTCCATTTGAGACAAGAGCCATTTGCTCCCATTCCAGTAAATACTACTCTGGCCATTAAAACAAATGGCAAACTTACTCGGGATATTAAAAACGGGTGGGTAAATGCTAACTCTAATTATCTTGGAAGCGCTATTCTTGAAGTGCCACAGTATCAAAATGCATCCGAGAAAATTGTAAAAAACCTTTGTTACAAATCAGTCATATTGTTTAACCACATTGTGTTAATTTGGGCAAACATGAAAAATCAAGATGTCATAGTTGGAAACGCATTACAAGATATATCAAGCAGTCCTTTTCTACAAAATTCACGTTCTGAAGTAATTATACCATTTATTAAAGTAGACGAAACTACAGTCAACGTTTGTGAATTTAAGAATCAATTTATGAAATGGAACGCTGAGTATAAAGCAGTTTTGTTGGATGAGCGTAAGTAAAAAAATATTGGTTACAATTTTTATTGGTACTTCACTATAGACTTTTTGGGTGGATTAGTTTAAAGTTCATTTATCGTATAAACTTAACACAATTTTTTTTGTATGCATGATATTTCAAATACAGGATCCTGGAGGGCATTGTCACGTTTTAAACTTCAAGTTGAGGACCCAAGCCTCACTTGCAATTTAACCAACGTATCTAATTCAGAGCAACATATTCTTAGAGTAACTATTCAGTTTACGAAAGGAATTTCCAACCAATGGAACATGCTGGACGAACAAATGAATCATCTCGTAAAATCGTATGCAAACGTAGCACAAATGTCTCTTGATGCAATTATATTTCACGAAAAAGATTTAAAATCTGTGGTAATTCAGCAGTTTATCACTTCAGCAAAGAAAAGGTACAAAGTAGGCTGCTCGATTGAATACAGATCAATATTCAATATGCTTTATGAATTTTCTAGAAAACCTAATGGAAGTATTGAAAACACGTTTAAAGTCGAATTAGATAAAATTCTGACACCAACATTTTCTTATTTGATAGAAGTAATGATTTGGTATGTACCTTCTGAAGAAATGGAAAGAAATTATGCTAAAAATACACTATTCAGTTCAAATAGTAATATATTCTTAGTTCGAGAATTGTTTCGTAGTATTTTCCCCAAAATACAGGTTTACATTCATTTTCAATCTGATCTTGACAAACGAATTCTGGCGAATATATTTGATGCCCCGATTATTGTACCATCGGAGCAGATTGTTGATAATAACACATGAAATTTTTATCATCATAAAACGTTTCAGTTATCACCACGATAAACTGAATCAACGTTGTAAAAGTGTACTAAAGGGTGTCCGGTTGCTCCTACGACAAATTTCACATGTAAATTTTATAGAAGTAAAACTTGGTAAGCTCAAAAATTGAATATCCTAAGAAACTACACGTTCCAGACTACAAGAAAAAATGCATCATAGCACTTTTCACTGACTGAACTGACTACTTCGGTACTCCGATTGTGATAGTTTATGTTTTTTTTTGTAAAAACTTATGGTTTTATAAAAAATAGTCTTAAATATTTTATTAAGTATTTTTAACGGAAATTTTTCTTCAAACTGGAAAATCTTGTTAAAGGAATATTTGTTTAAGTTGCTGGAATAATAGTTACAAGCTTATATGTTAAATGATCATGATAAAGTGGAATTGATAATATAACATTTGGCTTTTTATTGCAACATTTAGTTCAAAAACTAGACAATTACTAAAATAATAATGTATAAAAGTAAACAAAAATTCCTATTTGTGCAAAATACTTTGGACAGCATTTACTTTCAAACATTATAGCACAAAAAACAAGAATTTATAACATAATATGTCTTAACCTAAATTATAAAGAAATACGTAGTACATAACTTGTTTTGTCTTAGCGATAATCCAGTAATCAATAAAATGTAAAATAAATTAATTGATCTCAGAAATAAAATGACCATATCCGTTTGGAAATCAGCAATTTTAGTCGCTCTGCTAATTACCTTATATATCTTCACCTTACTCTTCATGTAAAAAAAGAAACGGCTCAATGAGAATATGTCGGTCTTATCTAAAATATAACTTTTTTTAAAATTATTCTTGACTCACTTCGCTCGGATGCTTAGACCTATGGGGCGGTATCTTAAGTCAATAGGATATCTCAATATAAGCAAAAGTACGAATTGGCAAATTAATTATATACAAAACCCCCTTCATAGTGAATTGTGTTGTTAATAAAAGGGATTTGTTGGAAATTGAATTGTTAGGAATGTGATATGTTCGCCGAGAGTCTCTGACACATTTTAATATTTAGAGTTAAAACTAGAGCTTGAACTGAAAATGTTGAATCAAAAATTTGGATTAAATGAAGAAACTCTGCTATCAATAAATAAGACATCACGAACAATCTGTTTTGTTTCGACTAAACTTGAATTTATTTTTATTTTTTTAAACGAAAAAAATGAATGATTATTCCAATATCAAAATCTCTTTTCCAGCATCTTACCATTTTATTGGAAACATTTCATTTCTTTGCATTAAAAATATGTATTAGAACTTTTTATATTATCTAGTATTTGTCAGAAAGTATTCAGACTCTTTAATTACTTAATTTAATTAATACGTTAATATACTCCGTTTTTCGGTTAAGAAAATATAAACTTTAATTAGTGAACCCCAATGGCTGCCGTAACACGTGGCAGAAATTATTAAAAGTGGTTCTAAAACATAAATCTAATAAATAAAGTTGTTATGGGAATAGTCATCTGTTTTATTAATAATGTATTGTAACACCATTGCTAGATAGGCAACACACTGTTTAATATAAGATAGATCGTTCGTGGCTCAAAGTAAGTGGAGTCAAAATGGTATTATAAGTAGTCAACAAATCTACACAGAATGTATGTATAACAGTTAGTAAACGTCTTTTTATAAGATGCGGTTATATAATTTCTTAGCTTCGCAATAGCTTGAAATTAAACAAACTATTGTTCAAACCACTCATTTGAAACTGCAGAAACAAGTTGGCCCTGACTTAACAACTTTTAGAAGCCAAACGAAGCTTTTTTTCGAGAAAAGATACTGGGTTATGGATGATTCCACTGGTAAACTTGACACAAAACAAATTAATGAAACTTTGAGGCCGCTTTGGTTTGTCACTTGCAAATCTCGTTGGTTTAGTTCATTCCCATTTAAAGAATTCTGAAAGTTTTCGACGATTAAGTTTGGGTTTCAATAATTAGTTGTGTTAAACTGGTACTTGTTAGTATGATTCGGCTCACTCAAAGACATATTTTTGTTATTAATTTTTTTTCGGGCAGAATATCTTGTATTTGCTAAAAGTACTAACTGAACAAGGTATTCCCTTTTCCGAAGAGTTTCTCCAAAAAATACTTTAGTTTCAATTTTTAATTGCTGGAACATTATAAACTGGTGAATTCGTATGCCCTGCTTACAAAAGCATACATGCTTAAAACTTACTAACACTAGAAACACAATACCTTATGAATCAGTGGATGGACTTTGCCAAATAATTTAACTATTTGTAGGAGGGTTCTTCAACCAAGTTGTAATTTGTGGACTTAACTTTAAGAAAGGCTTAGTCATGATACAATCTTAGAAAACATACCAAATGTATTTCAAGAAATCTATGTTGACACTAAAACAACATGCGTGTAAATACTCTAGTTCGTGCATGCACTTGGCGTAAATGAGAGTTTGGAATACAAAAAACTTTGGAACTTCTTTGAGCGAGAGCTCATCAACCAAAACTTGCTGGACTTATTTCAGAACCTGTTTACACTTTAGCTCCATTAGACAAAAGAGGTTTAATTCATTATGGCACAGATTCAGTCGGGGAATGGTATTCAGCTCAGAACTTATTTGATCGACAAATCAAGCTTATTCGACCAGATTTGTGAAGCTGTTATGGCAAATCGGTTTGGTGGTTGCCTGAGCATATAGCGAATATACAATATTCGCTTTTAGGAAACCCAATTCTTATTTGCATGTGTGATATGAGTTGTTCAGAACCAGACATTTAAACTTAACGTCAGTAGATACGAACTTCAAATAGAACTGAAAAGAAGTTGAGTGAAATGTCTTGCTTGTGAATTTTAGTTTGGATACGAAACCTTATGTGAAGAAGCAGTTCTCAAATATAATCTTCTTAATAGGTCGCTTCAAAATCTAGTATGCAAGACAATATATAGTACCTATATTTTTATATTAATGGGAGGTGCATTGTTGATACTTTTGTTTAAGGTTCAAATAAAATTTGTCGATTTGCTTACAAAAATTTATTAGTCTAAAGGTATACTTTTGTTATTTTGTGTGTTAAGACAAAATTATTTATATAAAAGTTTCGTGGTGAAATAAGGAAAGTGTAAGTTGAGCTGTGTGGCTTTTGATATGAAGTATTCATAACATAGCAAAACTGTAATAAATGCTTGTACTTGCTTAATGCTTACTGAACCTTATTTTTTAATCAATCAATTAAAGTGATTCTGGTAATTGACTTGAACGAATAAAGTTATAAAAATAAATTACGATTACGTAATAAGTTTAATGTTCAATTGTATTTTATCTCCAGAAACAAATAACCAATTAGTTTGGTATACCAAAAAAGGTAATTTAACACTTCAAATTAATTGTTACCTTATCGAATGGTATCAACATAGGGACAGTTTGTCTTGCAGATAGTTAAAAAATAATATTTAAATTCTAATTTAACAAAGATACTACAATGTTAGATTTATTGAATATAATTTCGAAATATTTTTTTATTAATAGAACAAAAATTATATTTCAAGTTTTTTTTACATAATATCGATTTTTCAAAATGTTATGTGGATCATGTACGATAAGACAAAAATCTACGATTTTGATGCCACCAAAAAGTTTATACTATTGTTAAGTATACTATCCATAATATCAAATGCCGTGGTTGATTTAGCTTGAAAAAACGGTCCTAAAGTAAACCCATAAGTCATCATAGCTCGAACTTGCCTTCTTTCAAACCTTTCCACTAATCGTCCCTTCCAATACCAAATCGTTTCTTCCGTCAAGATTAACGGTTTAGCGGCGTGATGGCAGAAAAACATAATCATCCAATAGACGCATAAAACAAAGCATATTAAGGCACACCAAATGATTCGAAGATCCTCTCTATCAGAAAAGTATATACATCCGAAGTTCCCAACTATACAAAGTACTATGCCAACTCCCGCCAAAGTTGGTATAAACACTGACATATTACGATTACTTTGATCCATTAATAGGTGCATAGTATTATGATCGTGTCTTCTAATAGCAAAATTAGTCAACTGATTCCGCAATACTCTGTAATCTGAACGTTTATTAACTCTTGCAATTTTAGAACGATTAAATGTTTTCCATCTGGGATAAATCCACTCAATAATTTTCAGAAAATGTTTCGAAAGAAATTTAACTAAACTTTCCAAGGTATTTGGATGGCATTCATTTACAGTTCCCTTGCTTAGCTGAGAATTATTCTCTGCACGTTTTTCAAAGACATGACAACACGCCAATATTAAAATCAGAAATAGTCCGCAAACGTTTGCAGCAATATATGTCACCCAGCCGTATATCAAGGACGCCAGTAAACGTCGTGGAATTTCAGGAATTATTCCTTTCAGATCTCGATTTATAGGATCCACGTCTAGAATTAATGGCCAAGTTCCAGCAATAATAGGAAGGCATAAAAACACGAGCATGATTATATATCCAATTATTTCTGGTAAGTCTGGTAAACGTTCCGTTGTCGGTACACCAATATGCCTTACATTTCCTTCAACAAGTATTGCGCTAATTGTGTCGATGACTGAATAGCGACGCATTATACCTTTTTCTGCGGTGTAGATTGTTACAAGTCCTAACAATGTACATATACATGTGGCGCAATAAAGTAAAGTTTCTAATACGGGCACATGTATGTCAGCTTTAACTTTTAATCCAATGTTTATTAGGTGTATAATGCACATAATAAATGTAAATACTCCAAGGAAGCTAACAACTATCCAGGTAGGCATTTTAATTAGTCGACGAAGGAATTTGTGCTTGCGTTTTGGATTGACGATTAGACGTTCTGTTTTGGTGTCAAAGTACCACGGCATTTCAAAAATGTGTTGAATTATTATTTGAATATTTATCCAGGCCACGCCGTAACCCATGTTTGAAGGTAAAATTTTCAGAAATATTTAATATGAAATATTTCTTAAAATGCTCAAGTTAAATACTTAAGAAGAGTTAACTGCGTTTTAGAGTGATTCTGTTCAGACGACAGCTCGGTTTTATATAAAAACAAAATTAGAGCACTACATGTGGATAAGTTGTAAGAAATAAATGGAATATTTTCTCTAATTTATATTTGGATTGCATTTGAATAATTGAATATTTGTCCCAGGCCAGGCTCGTGGATTATCGTACAAGTAAAACACATTTTAGTTTAATGTTGAAAGTTGGCTTATATTTAAACGTTTGCTTATATATTTGCCATAGCATTAAATTTAGAATTGATTTTTATGTAACTTTAAGTCCATATTATGCAGGCATAATTTTTTCAAAATATTTTTTGACTTTGTTCTTTACCAAAATGTTGAGCAATTAGTATTTCACATACACACATAGACATATACTTTAAATTGATATACATGGTCTTATTCAGTTTGAGTAAATCCTAATAAGAATATTTTTTAACTACGCAGTAGACAATAATATTACATATTTTTCGAATTCACTTTAAAAATAAGTTTTAAAAAATATTTAAACTAATGGAGAGGTTTAAGACTAAAAAATCGTAAGCAATTATGAAATTCATCGTTTTTAAAACGAAAACAAAATTGGCAGCAGCAAAACATGTTTTCCCTAATAGTAGTCTTTCTTAAAATAATTACACAAAAAGTCTAATTGTAGCAATAATTTCATTCCTGCAGACAGAAAAATATATGCGTGAAATTATGGAAAATTGTTTTTACAACATGTATAAAAATATTCTCGAAGGTTTAAGTGGAATTGAGATTGAATTTTTGTGTTTGAAGAAAGTTTTTCTCTGAAGTGCAATTTATCGTTTTGAGAAAGTTGTTATTGTAGGTAACTTATGATTTTAAATAATATGCACCATTGTTTATGTGTATTGCCAAAAATATAATAAACTCATCAAAATGAAGACTGAAACAAAATGCTTTAAAAACTTAGAAAAAATGATGACGTAAAACCTTGGTGCTGCTGGTAGTGATGATGAAACTGATACATGATATTAAAGTGTAGAATAAAGGAGCAGAGGCTTGGTTTATTAGCTGTTACTCCAGTATATATATTTGAATCTCGGAAAGCCTAAGGAGCCCATATCTATTTTGTCGATTGATTTTTTATGTGGACGGCATACGACTGTCAGTGTACCGACCAACCGACGAAAAAAGTTTAAGGGCTCCTTACGCCTTCCGAAATTCATTTTATGTTGAATTTATAGTATTTAATAGAATTGATCAGAGATATTCCTTAATAAGAATGATGCTCTTGAATAATTGTTCTCATAACAGTAAAATACAAACAAACATTTATTGTGGCCAAGGCTTTTCGTTTAATTGCTTTCAAATTTGAAGTTTTACAAAATATTTAAAAGTAATATCCGTTGTTGAATAATTTAATTACGGTTTTTGCAACAACTTAACAAATTAGTCCAATCCTAATGGTTAATGTTATGAAGTAATTGTCAAAACAAAAGGCTTTAATAATTTAAACAATAATAAAATCGTGGACATTAAACAATTTAAATTTCAGTTTAACGTAGATAAAATTAAATTACTGAACAATATATTATGTTTTGATTTTAATTGTATCAAATGTTTAAAAGAAATACAGTTGGTGCACGATTTTCAAACTGCCCATATTTTTAAAAACTTAAATGCTACTTAATTGCTACTATTATGTATAGTTGTACTTACCGAAAGGAAAACCTATAACAGTATCCTACGATCTTTCAGTAATATTTTATATTTCGCTAAGGTAATATTGGAACAAGGTGACCTATTTCCTGAAAGTTTCAACAAAAAGCTGAAGTACCGATTTTTAATTGCTGGAACGCTCTTAGCTGGGCTAGTGATAAGAAATGCGTATAAAAGTGAGAACGTTTATAATATGCTGAAAGCAAGACACATAGTTCCATATGATAATTTTGACGATCTGTTCCAGGCAAACTTTATCATATATAGCAGAATTGTCAAACTACATTATTACATTTCATTTAAAGAGAAGCAGTGGATTGAAAACATGACCAAACTTAAAATTTCAAAAACAAATTTTGATTCTGATATAATTTTAGAAAGTCCGGTAATGAAATCACAGGAAGTACATGGAAGTTCAGAGACAAGGGACTTGCGTTCATGTATTTTAAGAAAACTTAGCGGGACAAGTAGCTTAGACGACAAAGAAACCTACATCATCCAGAAGTTCCTGCACTTATTTTGGAACCTGCAAACGTTCTATCGCCATTAAATAAACTTGGGTACATTAAGCATAGCTTTGAACTATATTAGAACGAGGCCTTCGTAGAAAATTTACTAGATCGTTAGAACAACTTAGTGCTAAAAGACCTTACAAAATGTTCTAAGAGTTTAGCCTGGTTATTACCCAACCACATGGCAAAAAATACTATTGATTATTACGTGAAAACTATTCCTACTCACATGTAGGATCCCAGATGTTTGCAACAAGAAAATTGAATTTTTATATGAAAGGGCTTTTCCCAATTAATATCATACAGAGGATTGGTTTTGGTTTTAATATGGGAGTTTTAGATTGGATGCAATCATTTATCAGACTGCATGACACTAAAGAAATATCTTCTATTGCTGAACATTCAAAACCAAATATGGGAGGAAATATATAAGTGATATTTATAATTTTTGGTATGGGACTTATAACTAGTATATTATTAATTATATGGGAGATACGAAGAAAGATCTGTCAATTGACTTATAAATGGTTTCTTATTTTATTGGACAAGGTTACACGTTCTAACCGTGTGATAATATTAGCTAAGAGGTGATTTTGAATAAATACATAAATAAATTCATACCCAAAGTCACACATTTTCAATGTTCACATACAGCAATAAAAATATACATTTTAACATTTACTGTGAAATATTTGTACCAATAATTAATTTTAGAACTTAATTTAAAAGTTAGCCAGACGTCGAAATTAAAATTTTAACTTATTTCTTATAAGTTGGTTTTTATTATTCTAACAGTGCTTTAGTATGAACTATGATAAACTCACATGAAGCTTACGAACTTCGGGTCAATCAATTTAAAATAGATTACTTTATGGTAAGGAACAACATATAATTAACTTTATACTTACATTAATTTTACAATTGTATTTTTACAAATTTATTTTTATACTTTTTAGACAATTATGATAGTAGCACGCAACAAAGTTGACATTAATAGACTAATACAAGAGTCGTGTGGCAAAAATCAATATTCCAATTCAAATAAATTTGATTTGTGCTTAAGAACTTACAACTATATATTGCAAAGCTAAGATACCTTTTAAATTAAAGTTACTACAATTTTTTTATGATTTTGATGCTAAAAGAAAGCTTACAGTTTGGTTAAGAATATTATCTACGATATCAAAAGCTGTCTTTGTTTTTACTTGAAAAAATGGTCCCATGGTAAATCCATACGTTATCATGGCTCGAAATTGCCTTTTTTCAAGATTCTTAATTAAGCTTCCATTCCAATACCGAATAGTTTCTTCTGTGAAGACCAAGGGTTTGGCAGCATGATGACATAAAAACGTAATTATCCAGTAAGCACACACATTAAGAATAACCACGGCAGCCCAAATAACCCTTAAATCCTCCCTATCATAAAATGAGATGCATCCGAAATTAAGAACTATGCAAAGAATAATACCGACAGCAGCCAATGTTGGTATAAACACAACCATATTATGATTACTTTGATCCATTAAAAGCTGAATAACGTTATGTTCATGTCTTCTTATCGCAAAGTTTTTCAATGGATCACGTAGAACGTTGTGGTTTGAACGGTTAGACTTTCGTATAAAATTTGATCTGTTAAAAGTCTTCCATTTTGGATAAATCCACTCCACTATCGCTAGGAAATATTTTGACAGACGTTTGGCTATTTTTTCAAACAGATTTGAGTTGTTTTTATCCAATAATCCTTTACTTAGCAGCATATTTTTTTCGGTTTCCTTTTCAAAAATATGACAACATGCTAGTATGAGAATTAGAAATAGCCCACATACGTTAGCAGCAATATATGTCACCCATCCGTATATGAAGGACGCCAGTAAACGTCGTGGAATTTCAGGAATTTTGCCTTTCAGATCTCGATTTATTGGATCCACGTCTAGTACAAGTGGCCAGGTTGCAGAGACAATTGGCACAAATAGAAATACAAGCATGATTCCATACCCAATAAGTTCAGGTATATCAGGTAAACGCTCGGTAGTTGGTACACCAATATTTTTGACATTTCCTTCAATAAGAATTGCATTGATTGTGTCGATAACTGCATACCTACGCATTATATCTTTTTCAGCACTGTAAATTGTTACAAGTCCTAAGAGTGTGGCTATACAAGTAGCACAATAAAATAAATTTTCTAACACGGGAACTATCTCACCAGCATTGATTCTCAGTACAATTTTTATTAAATGGATTATACACATTATAAAAGTGAATACCCCTATACAACTTACAAATATCCAGGTAGGCATTTTGAAAAGTCTGCGAAAGAATTTAAGCTTACGCTTTGGATTTACAATTAAATTTTCAGTTTTTGTGTCGTAGTACCATGGCATTTCAAAGATACTTTGAACAATGATTTGAATATTTATCCACGCTACACCGTATCCCATTTTGAAAATTTTATTTTGGAAATATTCTGAGCCAAATAATTGCTATATATTTTCTTAAAAGGTTAAACCTGACTTAGTTGAACTTACTGTTGCAATTTAGGACGTCTTAATATTGAGTACAATTTGGAAAATCTAATATACATTTTCTGTAAAACATGTAAAGCAATGAAAGAGAAAAAATAGAATTTACTTTTAAAATAAATTCGAATTATATTTAAATTATTTATTATTTTGCTTTAGGACAGACACGAGAAAAAATAGACTTATGTGATGTGCCTTGTAGTACTTTAAGGCATATGTATATTTTTTTACATGAACTGAATTTACATGTACAGTACCTTATACTTTTGTTCTACTATAAAAATAGTTTTCAAATGTTTTTCTTTATTATTGGACCACAAATAGAGTTTACAACATTTCCAATTCAACATATTTCTTTAACATCGAGGTATAATGTTTGGAATATTTAATTTTAGTCATTTTTTAAACCTAAACAAGGTATTATACATTATAGGCTTTCCCAATAAAATATTTGACATGGAAACCAAGAAAAACGAAAAACTTATAAACTCAATTTGAAGTATCATAATGGTACAACCGGTTCATTAATATCATAATGAAACAAAAAGGATGTTATTGATGATATTTTCGGTGTGTAAAAAGATTTCTTACTTTATTTATGAGTGTATTCTGATTTTACTAAAAAAAAGTTTATTTGTTCTAATCGTTCTAAATGTTAGCAAGAAGCAAACACCAATATCTTTCAATAATAAATTCTAAACTGAAATTTTTGTTTCGGTCAGATTTTGAACACAACAATAAAATACTTTCTTTAAATTAACATTGTACATTCATTTACCAATGGTTAGTTTGCATGCTTAGAAACAAACTTATATTGATATGAAAATTAGATTTTGTTTTTTGAATGATTTTAGGGGTAATGTTTTATTTACGAAATGTTTTTAATTCAAGCTATAAAATAGGACATACAACGTATAAACTGCAATCCGACAATTTTCAATGCAGCATTTTTTTAATTTTAAACTTTACAATTGAATTTGTCTTTTTAGAAATCCATTAAAAATATCTCGTTAAACACTAAAGTTCTTCGAAACAAATTTGACACAAATAAAGAGAAAAAACCATTTGCACTTGGCAAAAAATCAATACTCTGACCAATAATGCTTTGTGCCGCACCTGTTTTTTGATAAAAGCTAAGGAACCTTCGAAACCTTTTGAGCTATTATTTTATGACTTTGATGCCAATAGAAAGCTAACAGTTTGATTCAGAATATTATCTACAATATCAAATGCTGTGATAGACTTAACTCTAAAAAACGGACCCATTGTAAATCCATACGTCATCATGGCTCTAACTTGTCCTCTTTCCAACTTTTCAACTAAACGTCCCTTCCAATATCTTATAGTTTCTCCCGTATAGTCTAATGGTTTAGCTGCATGATGACAGAGAAACATAATCATCCAATAAGCAAACAAATTAAGAATTAGTACCCCAGCCCAAATTATTCTTAAATCCTCTCTGTCATAAAACGATATACACCCAAAATTAAGTACTATACAAAGTGCCACACCAACTGCAGCCAAAGTTGGTATAAACACTGCCATATTAAGATTACTTTGATCCATTAAAAGATGTATAGTATTATGATCATGTTTTCTAACAGCAAAGTTATTTAACTGGTTTCGCAAAACTCTGTAATTCGAACGCGTGAATTTTCTGGCAATTTTCGATCTGTTAAAAGTTTTCCATTTTGGGTAAATCCACTCAACAATTCCGAGAAAATATTTGGCCAGAAATTGAGCTAAAAATTCCAGTAAATTTTGTCTATTTTCATTTACAAATCCTTTACTTAGCAGTAAATTATTTTCTGCACGTTTTTCAAATACATGGCAGAAAGCTAATATAAGAATGAGATACAGTCCACATGCGTTTGCAGCAATATATGTAACCCAACCATAAATTACTGATGCCAACACACGTCTTGGAATTTCAGGAAGTATTCCTTTGAGGTCCCTATTTATTGGATCCATATCTAAAACTAGAGGCCATGTTACTCCAACAATCGGAACAAACAGACAAATAAGCATAATACAATATCCAATTAGTTCTGGTAAATCTGGCAAACGTTCAGTTGTGGGTACACCAATATATTTGACATTTCTTTCGATGAGGATTGAACTGATTGTGTCAATAGCTGAATACCGACGTAATATTTCTTTTTCTGCACTGTGAATTGTGACTAGTCCTAATATCGTGCAAAAACAAACAGCACAATAAAATAACGTTTCTAACACGGGAACATTTTCATCAGCGTTGATTCTAAGTACAATGGTTATCAGGTGTATAATGCACATTATAAATGTAAATACACCAATTAAGCTTACAATTATCCAGGTAGGCATTTTGAAGAGTCTATGAACGAATTTGTGCTTACGTTTTGGATTTACGATTAGACGTTCAGTTTTTGTGTCGTAGTACCATGGCATTTCGAAAATGGTTTGAACAATTATTTGAATATTTATCCAGGCTACACCGTACCCCATTTTAAAACTTTAATTTAAGGAAATATATTTTTAAAAAACTATCTGTTATAATTTTTTCTTGAAAGTTAGACACTGATTCGATATTAAATGCAGTCTTCTGCTTTTAATGCAGCACAAGCCTCAATGCTGACTAGAGTTTTGAATTGTAAATTTTTTCCCTCTGAAACATGTCTCGGCATTAAAAAAATAAAATCTAATTTTAAACTTACATCGATCTCTTTTTAAATAAATTATTATTTTTGTCTAAGGATAGACACGAAGGAAAAAAAATAAGTTCCATAATGTTTCCATGAACTTTACTTAAGTAAAATACATTAAGTCGACATTGTTTTACTTAAAATTGCTCTTGTTATATTTTTTTTGTTCTAGTAATAAAAAATCTAAAGCAATATAATACTTGTGCTCATTGCTGAAAACATATTTAAAAATAAGAATTCCAACACATTTCTGTACCAAAACAGTTTTATAGTAGAAGAAACGTATGATTTTTTAGGTTTTAACTTGATAAACGTAATATTTTTGTTTTCAAAAAAGATGTCCAAATGACCATAACATACACATTTGTCTGCTTGTCGAACTCCTGGCTAGGTTAATATTTTCACAAAATTTAAAAAAAAAACTGTTCTAAATAAAAAATATTTTACGAGTACAAAAACAAGTTTTATAAGTTGTTTTTGTAGTCGTAAAAATTATTATTGTTTAAACTGTGCATTTATACTTGGTGAAGAAAAACATTTACTTTCTATTATATGTAGCAAGTATGAGCTGTGGTTTTATTTTATACAAAAAATATTGAATTCGATTAACATTTGCTTCTAATTTGAATTTAACAGTATTTTTCAAATTAACTTTGGCTGTTTGTGTTATTTTATAATACTAATTTTTTTTTCCATAAAGTTGACATAAGTAACAAATTTAAACCCTAATAAAATCATTGTATTTGTACTAAGGACTGAATTGTACTGGAAAAAACTTGTAGTAAAATAAATTAAAATACTAATTTCGTTTAGGTTTCAGGAGCAACTTAACACGAAAAAATTACATTTTGTGATTACGATTGTGCGTTCCAGGTAATATTCTACCTAAAGTTGACGCTATTACACTAATTACTCTTCTTATATTATCTTCAGAAAGCATAACAAAGGAGATTTATGTTCAGCTCGTTAGTAAACAAGTTTATCAACAATTTTTTGGAAACATTTTGTGATTCCAAGTAAAAAGAAATGATAATTTGGTTTTCTTTAAACATAAATAATGTACCTGAATGATTTGTTTTACACACGTCATTCAGTAAACAATTAAACAATTACACTAACAAGTTAATCTTTACAAATGTAGAGCATGTAGGCAATGGTCGTTAGCAAGAATATTGTAAGTATAAAACCCTCCAAAAAATTAAAGTTAGTCGTCAAACTCACATCTCACGTGCTATGAACACATTCCACTCATAAAAATTATCAGTTAATTCATTCTTCGACATGGCAGGAATTAAAACAATTTTTGCAGTGGTTTTACTTTGTGTTATGGTTTTGGAACAAAACCAAGTCTCTGCAAGGTTTACACCAGCAACTACTACAATAAGAGGTAGTAACAAGCAAACCATTTTTTAAAATAAAATTAACGCTTATTAATTTTTTTTGAATATTATTATTTAGTGCCAACACAATCGATCTCCGATATCATTCGCCAATTCCCATCTCCTCCGACCGGAACACCCCGACCAGGAGGAGGAGGTGCGGCTGCTGGTGGAACTGCAACTAATGCCCGTCCACGTGGTGGGTAAACAAGTTACCCAAAAAATTTAACAGTAAGTCCACAAGCGGCAAGGGGGCCTAAAATGAAGCTTGCTGAAAATGAAAAATTTCTTTGTTTGTAGGAATTAGAATGTATTTTTATTTTAAACAATAAATAAAATGTTCTTTGGTCCACATATTTAATAAAATAAACTGATTTCAACCACAAAAATGAAAACTTCAATTTCACATATATATATGTAAATTCTTAAAATTCAATAATCTAATTTGCATTGAAAATTGTCATGCTTGGCTAATTTTTATCCAACTTTTATACCTTTTCATCAAATCTTGCAAAAAATTTCGAATCCTAACTAAGACCATAGTTAGATAATCAACAGAACACCACTTTCATATACCTACCCCAATTAAGAAGTAATGTAAAAGGACTAAACTATGTTTGATCATTTTTGCAAAGATGAATAGTTTATCACTATTTTGCGGGCCTTTGTCTCAGTTAACCCCACTAACCTAGAGAAAATGACTTCAGATTTAATTATGAGAAATATGAAAAACACAGCTAATTCAATTTGTCCTTCTTTCAAATAAATTTCAAGTGATGTAAAATAGGTAATGCATATACTTGGCTACTTTTATGCTTACAGCCCATCATCATCGATTACATCTTAAAAATGTCTTCCTTATTTGTGCTAGGGCATTTTTTTCAAAATATTGTCTTATTTTAATTATTAAAAATCGGTTACGTGAGTAGGTTTTGCTTTGTTAGTTGATCTATCATTGTGTGAACCAGCTTTACATGTTTTACGTTCGGAAAATTTGATTTTTTATCATATGAACAGATCTAAAAGAAAACATTTACACAGTCGCTGATAGCAAAACCATCATACTGAAATGAAATGTCAGTCGTCTAGCAAATGTTCAATTCTTTAGTAGCTAGAAAACGCCACCAGAAATACAGAATAGTATTACATGGTAACAAAATACATAAATAAAAATAAACACTTCAGAAATCCAACAACTTCACAAATCCATTTTGCTGGTATCATGTATTACATACTTAATCAATTTCTGACATCGACTTCAATAGTTTCGGTAAAGTAAACATGAAAGTGTTTAAAGTTCAGGTAAATTAAATATTTCTACTGATCATTGTGGGATAAACTAAACTCAAATATTGTCTTAAAGGTAAAGACAGGATTTTAGTTTGTTTCACTTCTTGCCATTTATTAGGCTTCGTATTAATGTTTTATGTTTGCGAAATTTTGTTTTGTATTCTATTCTTTACAGTAGTAATTTCCTGTGTAACAAAATTCAGTTCAAAAAATATTTGAGGAAATATAAAGCCGATTTAACCATGTTTTTATATTTTTGGAACAAGCTTCTCAGTTAAATATTTACCAAAGCAGCAAAGTCACCTTTATGTAAGTTAAAAGCATTGTCAGTTCTTAATCTACTGAATACGATAAATTTTCACAAACATCTAAATCTGCCTCAGAAAAACTATTGAAACAGTTTTGTTTCAAATTCTTTTTACGAAATAAATATGCTACTCTGCACAAACCTAGATTCTGAGCTAGTACAAATGTTTAGAATCTTAGAAAAATGGAATATTCTACAATTAAGCTATCCTTATCAACTAAATCGAAAAGGAAAGAATAAAATAATTTACTTTACTTTTCACCCGAAATTTCAAGAAAAGGATTGGATATTTCAGTGTGTGTTATTTGTTTTCACTGGTTGTCTTTGCATAAGTAGGGCCTACTTAGATAGTAAAACGAATACTGACAAGTTTATAAGCTTATTTATTAGTTATTATTCGGCTGCACTGTTTATTAAAACTTGGTTCTATAAAAATCAAATTAAGAATTGCTGCTTTTTCTTGAATCAAATAATTGATTTTGAAATTCGGTATTTTCGAAATTTAAATGCTTCACTGAATCGCATTGAGGAGCTTGGTCAATTTAAAACTAGCAGGACAATACAAGTTATTAAAATTGTTATCCGAATTTTTACGAAATCAATGAGAAATCACTGTTTTTTACATGCCTTATCATGTGCCTTTGTTCCAAGTGTTCCATGGAATTTTTTACCATCAGTAGTTCTAAATATTTTTACAACTTGCAATAAACGATACTATTTGAACATTGCTCTAGAAATTTTCAAACGATTTTTGGTCGGTATGCATGTTTACATTACAATGCGCCTTTTTATGAATAGTGTAACATTACACATGTTGCTAAATCTTTTGATTCCAACATTTGGTTTGAGTGCCGCGCTAAAGCTTTTGCAGAGCAAACTTAAATATTCTCGGGCATTCGCAAATATTTTTGAATCAGTTAGTATTTATCGGCAGGTCCAACTTCTTTCAAACATTTACAACGAAATTTATCGAAAAATATTTATACCACTGCAAATTCTTGGTGGGATTATTGTTCTTTCTGGGTCAACTTGTATTTTAATATTAAAACATTCAAGTGTTGAATATATTGCGATAGTTATTTATACGAATTTGGCGATGATCGGTGTAATTGAAATTCTAGTATGCTTACACTTTGCAGCAATGTTTAATAAGATAAGTCGTTCAACATTGATCATGTTCAAACAAAAAATAATAATTTTTGGAGGAAATTTAACTGACTTGAAGAACGTAGAAAGTAAACTACAAAAAATATTTCCGTTCCATGAGTCCTCTAAAAATCAGATTTTTACATTGTAATTACTTTGATTGTCTGACTACACTGGTGTTTTTCAAGTTTGCAATGCAACTCGCAACACGCTTTATATTAATAAACAAATAAAGTTCTAATTATAGGTTTGTAAAATATATTACAACTTTGCTATTAAAATACTCATTTGAAAAAATATAATTTTGTACGTAGTAAAAACGTATCTTACACACTTTTAATCGCGTGGATGATATGAATTGATATTTATTGCTGGTTGTAAATTTATGGTTATAATACTATACTACGATAATAATTGGGAAAAATGACAAGTTTGTACCGGAATTTTCCACACTAAACCCCAATGCTAAATCCAAATACTAAACACAAAAAATAATGCTAAAATTTAAATCTAACCCCAAATTTAAAAAAAAACGATGTTAAACCTAAGTGAAAAAACATATGCTAAACCCAAATTTTAAAAAAACTAATGCTAACTGACATACTAAACCCTAATACTACATCCTATACTTAACCCTAATGCTAAATCACATACTAAACCCTAATAATAAATCAAATACTAAACCCTGATGCCAAATCCCATACTAAACCCTAATGCTAAATCCTATACTAAATCCTAATGCTACATCCTATACTAAACCCTAATGCTGAATCCCATACTAAACCCCAGTGCTAAATCTCTTACTAAATCCTAATGCTAAGTTGCATACTAACGCTAATCCAAACCAATCCTAATTAATCCAATCCAAAAATTATTTTCCAATGTTTGTAACACTAACATTGTATATTAATCAAATTATTTGCACATTAAATTTAGATAAAATTTTTAAAACCAATACGGCTACAAACTTTGTTTTATTCAAAAGAAAATTAGTACTTTATATGTATAATAAACAAGCTTTTAATTTCTATATGCTACCAAGCAGCTTATAGTATAATCAATAATTGTACTTATAATATCCAAAGCTGTACTTCTTTTTGCTTTAAAAAATGGTCCTAAATTAAATCCAAACGACATCATTGCATTTACTTGTCTCCTTTCCAGTTTCCCAATTAATCGTCTTTTCCAACAAAGAATAAACTTTTGTGTATACACCATTGGATTAGATGCATGAATACAAATAAACAGAATTAAAATGTAGACACAAATCAATACCGCAAATGAAGCCCACCATATTATTCTGAGCTCTAGTCTACTATATAAAATTATACATCCACAATTCGCGATTACACAAAATGCAATACCTACACCAGTCATTGTTGGAACAAAAACATTATTATTTGAATTACTTGGATCCATTAAAAGATGCATAATATTGTGGTCGTGTCGCCGAGACTTAAAGTTGGATAACGTTTTCCGCATACAAATAGAAACGTTGTGAAAGCATTCTAAATCGTCAATTTTTGTTCTAAAATTGAAGAGTTGCCACATAGGGCGTATGAGTTCAATTATTAAGCATATTCCTTTGACAAGTAGCAATATTATTTGAGCCAGTTTGCTTGGTTTTTCATGTTTATTGATTTCCATGCTTAATTTTAAATTGAGTTCGGTTCGTTTCTCAAATGTTTGACAGACAGTAAGTACGGTTAAGAAAAATAGCCCACATGCACTCGCCCCAATATAGGCCATCAGTCCAAAAACCATTGAGGCAAATATCTTTCGAGGTGTTTCTGGGATCATACTTTTAAAGTAGTGGTTTATTGGATCCATTTCCAGCACAATTGGCCAAGCCGCAGCAATTACCGCAAAGCATAGAAACACGATCATTATCCAATATCCGAATAGTTCTGTTATTTCAGGTAATCGGTTCGAGGTTGGAAAACCGATATTTTTTATGCCACCTACTGTTATTATTTCCGTTGTTATATTTATGTATGAGGTATGTAGCATTATTTTATTTTCAATAGTGTATGTGACTACTAAGGCAAATAGTGTTCCAACAACAACGACACAACAAAGAAACACTTCCTCTGCAGCGATTGGTTTTCCCGAGTTATATTCAAATCCGGTCTGGAATAATTGTGCTAGGCTGCAAATAAATGTAAGCAAGCAAATAATGTTGTATAGTATCCAAACAGGCATCTGGATAAAACGTTGAATGAATTCTAACTTGTATTTTGGATTAACCACAATATTTTCTTTTGTTACGTCGTAGTGCCATGGCATGTCAAATAATTTTTGAACAATTAACTGACAATTAATCCAAGCCACACCAAATCCCATGACGAAAATTTGATATTTGGAACGTAACAAGAAAATATTTTTTAGAAAAATGAACCGGTAGTACAGTAAACAAAAGAATGAATGCTAAATACAATAAAGCATACAAGATATTGACAAAAGTGTGCTTACTTAGAATTGTATTCAATGGTTTTAAAAACAAACCGTTTTGCTCTGGTTTTAGTGTAATTTCATTTATATTGATGATTTATTAAAGTTAAGAAAATCCATTAAAGGACTTCCGTCTTCCGAAATTTTGCAGGAAGTTTTAAGGAGGCTTAATGAAATCCAATATCTGTCAAGGGTAAAGATAATTGGTTAATAGTTCATTGGTAAATATATTACCATGAATCACAAGTAATTTAAAACTAAACTAGCTACATATCCTGTATCTTTATTTTCATCAATATATTCTATAAGTTACAAAACTTGATAAATTTCCATTTCAAACGAATTTCATCAAAATTTAATTACTTTTAATTATTAAAAAAACATTTACAATTTAAATCTGTTTACATTACAATACCTCAATTTGTCTTTATTAAAGCATCAAAATACTCATACGATAAAAAAATCAAGCCTTACAAAGTGATCGTTTAAGATAGCTTTTATAAAAACTAAAATAATTTAATTTTTACAAATCTATTTTAGACTCAAGCTAAATTATAATCTATTCTACCGGCTATCAGTGGAGGACTGGTGTACAAATAAATTCCTTTTATAAAGTACCTAAGTATACATTCTACTATTAGTTTGCTACTTTTAACAAAGGTTTGCTACTAATTTCTCGTCTTAAAAAGTTCAATTTACAAATATTTCTCTCGAAATCTCTTGTTCATAGTTAGCAAAGATATGATGGAGGTCTGACAAAACAAAAAACAACTTTTAGTTGCAAGCTAGTAATAAAATAAGAAAATCACCATACAAACTAGAAATCGAAACTAAGCAAACAATATATTAATCAAGCAAATAACTAGAACGGTAACGATACCGATGGATCCAACTATCGGATATTAACGTAAACTATAGTAATTGAACGATATTATGAACCATTTATCGAAGTGAGTCAAGCTGACGCATAGGAAATAGATAGCTCTACCCAGTATATATAAGATGTATAGAATATGCTAGCTATCGAGTGCATAACAAAAGAGGATCATCTTCCCCAAGTCTGCCTGCGCGAAAAGAGCGTTTTGAAACGAAATAGAATTTTATAAACGTTTTCGTAGAATAAACACTAGATTACAAGATTTTTTTCTTTCGGCATCTTTCCGTCTTCTTTCCCACGAACTTTGCCGTCGTTTCTTGGGCATTTTTTGCCGCAGTAATCTTAACGAAATAATAAGTTAAATGAGATAAGATAAGTTAACAATATAACATATACCGTCAAAACTGTTTTTAAAACCCGTAGGAACACGTACGACGTAGGTTTTATGTATTTTGTTACCTGTTGTGTTAACAACTTGTTATCAAACTAATTGTTGATTGATTGAAAGATGCTGAACTATTGATTGATTGAACAGAGACCTCGACTTGATATAAAAACAATCTCAAAAGATTCTTGCCGTTCGGAATATTTGCTTCGCTTCATTCATCTACACTAAAAACAACTCGACGACGTGCACGATAGACAAGAAAACTTGAACTTGCGCATGTCGAAACGCACATGGCTCTTCATTACCGTTCCTCTCGTTTGTAAATAGCACACAGACGACGATAATCTATGTTGTGCTTGAAAAATAGATGACCTCGTCTTCAGGGGGGAAGGGATTGGCCGGTTTAAAAACGATGAAGTCGACGATGATCTACTCGCCGAGAGCTTTCGAAAGAAGTGTCATATGCCATATGTTGTGCTTGAAAAAAATAGATGACCCCTCCCCCGGGGGGTAAGGGATTGACCGATTTAAAAACGACGAAGTCGACGATGATCTACTCGCCGAGAGCTTTCGAAAGAGGTGTCATATGCTATATGTTGCACTTGAAAAGATAGATGACCCCCTCCCCCTGGGAGGAAGGGATTGACCGATTTGGCTGAAAATCAATCCCATAGGTCCTATTGACCTGAAGTATCTGTGTACCAAATTTGGAGTCGATCGGTCAAGTCGTTCTCGAGTTATCGTGCGGACATACAATCTAACACACTAACTAACAGACATGATAGTGATCGCATTAACTATCGTAACATACGTCTACGACGTATCCGATAGTTAATAAATATATTGACTAAAGAGATTTGGAATTTGTTTCGAAGACTCTTACAACGTACAAATATTCAATCGTAAATCCATAATATATTTTTCAAACCCTTTCAATGAATTGCATTAAATTACCTAATAGCGAACAAATTTATAAAAGTCAAAAACCTACATTGCTTAAAATGTCACTGTCAATAATCAAGTCTATTTTAATATATCGATCCCTGTCAATAAGCTTTTCTCTTAGTACAATTTTTACCCAATAATCGTTTGTAATCAGCGTTTTTATAAACCTTTCAGGGTGTTCTCCATCAACTCCTGGTCTTTTGAAAAAGGGCAGGGTTAAAGTAGGACATGTTAGATTTGTGTTTCTACCGTTGGACTCCCTGGATATTGAAACTTCTGGCACATTTATAGTGCTTTTACCCTTGTTTTCTTCCTTGTTTAATGGTCGATTCTTTTTAAAGGCTGAAAATATTCTGGAATTGAACTCTGGGGACCTTCCAATTCTCACTGTATTACTTTCTGTTTCTGCTTTTATATTGCCTTTCACCGTACCACCAACGGTGAAATCACCTGTTCCCATTCTTACGATATTTCCATTAACATCTCCACAAATATGAAGATCTCCAGGGCCCAGAAACGACACTGTTCCTCCGACATTCCCATCAATATGAACATCTCCGCTTCCCATCATTTAAACATTTTTGTGTACACTTCTATGAACGTCAAGATCTCCACTCCCCATGTGCGTCACTTTCTGAAGGTCCCCATGAACAGTTATGTCACCACTTCCCATTACATGAAGAATTGCTCCATTTCCATTAATCACTTCATTGCGACAGCCAATCAAACGAATGTAGGCCATATTTACTACAACTATTTCAACTATGTTGATTTTGCAATTCTTGCTGATAGCCCCTCACAGTTTTTTGCGTAACATTAAACTAAAGAAACAATTTAGATAAAGTTTACGAAAATGTTACATGTTTAGTCAAACTTTCTGGAAGCCTATATTGACACGACAAATTAAATTAGAAAAGTAGTGATCTGGTTTGTTGCCATTTTGATTAAAACTTCACGGATTTTGCTTTACCATATACAGTAAATAGTATTTAAAGCATTCACTTACTGAAAATCAGAAGTTAATTTGTGAACGCCTTGATTTTGCTGCTTTACCAGTGGTGAGATGCATCCAACGTTACGTTTCCGTTTACGAAATTGTGTTCTGTTTAGTAAACATTTCAATCGGTACACTAAAATTGACTCCTATTAAATAATTACCCCACTATTGAGTTAGAACTTCCTAAACCATTATACACTAATTGTATATTGTGTTTTACACATGTTCAATTTTATTAGGAAGTCACCGAAACTATTAATATTTTTTACATTTTGACTGCTCAACAAAACAAATAACACCTTTTAACACCTTTCTCTAAAAGTTCATCAAAATAGAAAACGTGGAACTTCAAGCTTAAACAATCAGACTCTGACGCAGAAGAAAACTAGCCTTATTAGCTCTTTTGTACGAATTAAACGTTTTTTCTTCAGTTTAAACCTTTAAAAGATTTTCCTAAACCACGTACTTCACTTGATCAAGAAGCACGAGCTCAAATGAAGAAATGAATAAGTACAAAATTATTTTGTTTTGGGTGTCTCGTTTACGTCATAACAAGCATAAATAATTACAACTGTTGCACCACTTGCGACTAAGCTTTAGTTGTTCTTGTAACACTACAGACCAGATTGCATTGTCGACCTGACCAAATAAGAAAAAATAAGACATACCTGAAAAACCCTGTGAAATAGGTTCCCTAAATAAAAACATGGGATACCATTACATGTAAAAGCTATTTTGGAGCCATTCATATAATGTCCAGTAAAACGATTATCCTGAAACTAACAAAAAATGCTGAGAATTGCCAGTAAACTTACTAGTAAACATTGCTGTGTTTCCGATGTGCATGTAACACGTTAAAATTATCCCAGCCCTACAAATATGAAAAACCTACTCCTGTGTGTCGCCTTATTTTTGTTTATATATTCTTCTAATTCGACATCCCAAGCTTTGTAAATATATGTGTTTTTGTGTTTAGGAAACTTGTTTTATGAGTCATTGCTGATATCGACCAACACGAGTCTTTGAATATTATGATGTGTTCTTACATATACATGAACTAAGCATATGTTTACATTTATATGTGTAGGCATCTATATGAAGAGCTGAAATTTTTAACTATGTGAGGACCTATACTGTCAGTATGATAATTTGCAAGTCCAATTTTTTATTGAAAACATACCTTATTGTTGCATAACCAAAATAAACAGTTTTTTTTCTTAAATTCGATCAAATCATACTAGATTCACTTTATTTCATTACTCTTTAACAGACTCGTCTCGAGGAGCAAGATTCTTTTTCATATACCCAATCACATTTCCAGGTGGATAATACATGGCTACACAATAATATTCCTTTATGTCATTACTTTTACAACCGATTCCCATGTGTGTTGTTGCTTTCCATATTTGCTGAGTAAAATGGCTAAACTTAGGATTGTCAGGGTTGTACTTTTTATGTTCATTCCACCACGAGTATCCAGCTCCTCCTCCAACTCTTGACATTGTCAGTTTTGCACCATTGTAAAACATATATATGTTTTCTCCAACTTCTCCAGTAAAGTTTCTAACCTTCATGTGTTTGCAATCATGAGAAAGTTTTCGAATTTTGGCATAATATTCTGCGCATTTTTCAGCTGCTTCGTTTAACTAAATTTATTGATTTTTTTTCCAAATTACTTTTATGAAATTCGCTTTAGAAAATTAAAGTTCTGTAAAATACTTTGCTTACTTGTTCTGACATAGACAATGGAGGCGCTTGATATCTTTTTCTGTATTTATTATGCTGCACCACTGATTCCTCTTGATAATCTTTTAAATAAATTTTAAGGTTTATAATATTCCATGCTTTAAAATTTATCAATTTAGTTCGATTTTTTTTACCTTCTGCAGATAAAACGACGGTTATTGCCAATGCTATGCACAATGGAATGTAGTTAAACTTAATAAATTTTAATATATTTTGATTTACTGGTTCCATGATTATCTTAGGACTTTATTGGTTTTCACACGTAGAGTTGAGTTATCAAGGTTAACAGTAACCAACCAAATACTTATTTCTTGTAACTGCTAAATGTAGGTGATGAATAAGTTATATTTATACATTCATTGTTATATTTTGTATCTGGAGACGAAACGACATTTTGTTATTACGGATGGGGAATTTATATGGGTCGTAAAAGTATTTACAGCAATGACAATGGTCGGTTTTTCTATCTTAATGTTGTTGCATTATATTTTAACTTTATGAACCTTACAATAAGATTTCATCTAACTATTTATTAATATGATTTTACATTCTATGTTGAAACAATGCTGCTTCAAGAAAAAAACATGACATAATTAATTAACAAACAGACAAAACTAAACTAATCTGGAACATAATTTTTAAAAACTTGATGATATATATCCGTTTCAGATATAAGTCAACAAGTTTGGCAAAAAAATGAAAAACAAATACGATCATAATCGTTTTATGATAGACGAACTGGTTTAGGTCTTCTTTAATGGTACCAGTATGTGTGTTTTATTTCAGGCTTTAAAAAGTTGCCTTACAACACCCTTACAGCATACAGCATGAAAGCATCGATAACATAGCAAAATCATACAAAATCAAACAAATGAAATTCAGCTAAATTTTTTTTCAATTTTGATTCCACTCAATAACACAGATCTTCTGTCAGAGATGCATTTTTTAAATTCTGGATGCACCCACAAAGTTTCGGATATTTATCCCAAATATTTCATAAAAATAATAAGTTTTCTTAAATCTTGTAGTTTGATATTAGCTGCGTCCGACAGACAGGTTAAACTGTGATCAGAAAGATTTGTATTTCTTACTTGTTCACCATATCCCAGCTTTGAAACCAAAAAATGCACCTCTTTAAATTTAATCGGAAAAAATAAACAAATACTATTGCTTAATTTTCAAGAAATTTAACGTTCATACTCATCATGAAATAAATTTAGTTTAATCAGTTTTCAAATAGCTTTCTTGTTTTATAAACTGCTAAACTATTAGTTAAATTATCAATCTCAATAATTGAACAGATTACAACAAACTTTTTAACATAAAAGAAAACATAATTAAAGTTCCTAGCCTACTCAGTTACAGACCCATCCCGTGGACTCAGGTTCTTTGCCTGGGCACCCACTACATTACCAGGAGGTTGGTACAATGCAACAACAATCCAACTATTTGATCCATCCTTATTTTCAACTCCAATTCCCATATGAGTCGTGCTCTTCCATATTTGTTGCGTGAAATGATTAAATTTAATATTTGAATGATTATACTTTTCCATTGCTCCATTCCATTGAAACATTCGCATTGCTGAAAAAGTTTACTTGTAATTTTGTGAAAACAATACGATTATTATTACCCAGTTAGCTTTTACCGGAATTTGCTGTGTGGTAATGTCTAATATTTTATTTAAAAAAGTCTAAATTTTAGTACCAATATTTCCCCATTCAGGCTATAAGTTGTTAAATTTTAAACATTGTTCGTAAAATAGTGACTTATAAATTTGGTCATACTACTGCATTGCTATAATTCAAGTTGACATAACTTAATTTTTTCAAAGCCATAAAAGCTTGGCTTCTGTAATACTATCGATTCCAAAGTATCTAGTTGTCAGCGTTTTATGTTCGTAAGTGTTCAACCGGGTATGTGAAGATAATACTTTATTTATAATAGAACTAGTTTTCAATTTGAGAGCTACCCATGCTTAACGACAGATTTTAGATGTGAGTTGATTACTCATAAAACTACCCAACCTGAAAAAAAAACCAACTAATAATGTATACAACTAGTGCCGCGGGGCGGTCAATTGAACGAAACCCGATTCTAAAAGTTATCAGCAAAAGCAATTCAACCTGTCAATTTAACACTACTCAACATTGTCGAAATTTGTACAGCGGGTCTTGTTGGTAGACGTGGGACTTGCGGGTCGGGTTTTTCATGAAGGTCGAGGTTAATGTGTTAATAATTGTTAATGCAGGCGGTCATATGATTGGTGGTTGTCATGTGGGTGCAGGCAGTAATGGGTTAGAATATTACAAAGTGGTCTAATTTGTGACAATTGGGATAAATTATAGTATTATACTTAATGGGGTAACATTTTGTACAAAGTTAGGGCCCACTAGGTCTAAGGACTCGTGCAATAAGACAAAGTGGTCTAATTACTTTTACAATTGGGATCAATTATTGCATTATACTTAAAATGGCACGTTTGTGCCAAGTTTGGACTTTCTTAGTCTAAAATTTGGTACAATATTTCAAAGTGGTCTATTTCGTTACGATTGGAGTTTAATAATGGGTTTACATTAGAAAAAATGATAGAAAGAATCCCAACGAGTTAAAATTAATCATTTAGCCTATACCATAATTTAAATTTATCAGTAAAGCACATCGAAGACCATGTTGAATGGTGAAACATTATCTTATTCCACCATTTACTTTTTTATAAAAATCCAATTTTCAAAACTTACTTACCACCAAATATAAGTTTAAGTAAATGAGCAAACAAGTTTGGCGTGAAGTTGAAATTGCTTGTACTAATTACTGCGTAAAGGAAAATCACCAAATGTCATGTTAATATGTTTCTTGTAAAAATGACACGTCAAACAAATAAACTTTTACAAAATTACAATTTCCAAGTAATGGAAAAGCGGATTAAAGTAGAAGTGGACTTTTTTAATTGATAGATTTTTATGGTACTCACATTTAAGCATAAAATAAATCTAGTATAAATTCATTGTCATTAACATAAATCAATTCACTCTACATTTTGCTTCTATCCACAACCCAAAAAAGAAAGAAAAAAAAAATGGCTGCTCTAAAAATTTGTTCAGCACTAGCCATTGTAATGGCATTTACGCTGCTACTTTTGGAACCAACTCAAGTTTCTGGTAGAAATCCCATATCTACAACACCAGGTAGGA
>JAQIWN010000430.1:0-34047 GCA_034699025.1 Entomobrya cf. arborea Gr-Col-00668 | reverse complement strand
TTTTCAATGAACTTGTGTTGTATATCACTTGATTTGATAAACCTCTTTGTTCTCTCAAAACTTTTCTTATATCTCATCGTCATCATTATGATCCCCTCTCTTTCGTTCTGAACAATGCCTTCTTTCCTATTATATTAAAAAGGAAACTGATTTTTTTTCTTGTCTCGAAGCATTTTTATTGTTATTGCTATACTTTATAAATCTCTTTCTAAATACTTCTTCAAGAAAGTGGAGCTTAGCTTTAGCTCTCTGGTCTGGACTTCATAACATGTATGTATTACATTACATGCTAAAGTCACAATCAGAATCCAAACCACATCAATCCTTTGTACTGCTCTCTGGTGTGAGTATGTACTGCTGGTTTAGTTACCACTTTACAACAATGCAATATATGCACATAAATATCTACTCCTCCTGTGCTCCAGGCCGGGCTAGAACTTACTCTAAGCACCTTCTTTCATTTTTATATCTAGGTACACAGTACTGTATGGGTAGTTGGCTGGGTAGTATGTATATCAGTCAGTGTTGATTCTGATTCTAAAAAAGCTGGATAGGAAGAAGAAGCCACAAGAAAAATACTTACCTTACTTGCTATCTGCATTCATGCCTATCATTTACATATGCTCTGCTCACCAATGTACCTCACATCATTTCATATCCCAAAAAAAACTACAATGCAATGCTATCTACTTTTTCTTCGTCTTTTTCAAAAGCTTTACGTTATTTTTCGGCTAGGTTGCTGTAAGGAATGAACTATAAACCGTCGTTTGTTGAGTAAAAAGTTTGTCTTCTTAAAGTGTAAAGAAGAAATTGAGAGTGGAGTTGGAATTGGAATTGAGAAGGTAGAAAGAGAGAGAGGTCTACTAGAACCTTTCTTTGTTTGCTGGCTATGAAGATGAGTAGCATCACTTTACCTGGTAATATTATCCATCTGTAATGTATTCACAGTAGTAAAATGATCATGATCATGGGCATGATGACCGTGTGAAGTTGAATAAAACGTTTTTAGGTTTTTTACAATATTTTTGTTATTTGTTCGATTTCATTGGAAATTTACACTGTTTCAGGGCCAGGGGTTTCGTTGTCAAAGAAATGATAATAAAGAGAGTTTAGAGAATTAAGAGCTTTGTGACAAAAGTTTTGTCTCTTTTTTTGCCTGGCCTGACTAATACACATTCACATTGTTATAGTGACAAGGAAAAAAATAGGAGACAAGTTCAATTCAAAAACACAATCCAGTGAACTGGCCATGCCATGATGCTATTTGGTCCTTTTTTATTCTTTACGAAGATGATGATGGAGCCATTCATAATATTTCATGTGGATAAAAGTTACTTGTGTAGTTTTATGAGAGAAGAAGGAAAAAAGATAGATTTGACGGTAGGAACGTGAAGGGAATAAACGCTTAACTTTACTACTACCACCACTACTACTACAAACACGACAGCAGCAGGCTAAACATCGAACAGAGAGTATGTAACAGACAAGAGCACTTTGAACATGTCTGTCTGTTAAAAGTTGGCTGTTATTTGAAGAAGTAAAAAGGAAGAGATTGTCTGATGGGTCGGTTGCCGTTTTTCGTTTTGCCGTGTACGTACAAATTCACAGAGAGCAAACGAAAGAAACGAGAGGAGAACTTGAATTCAACCTACAAAAGTTCTCTGTGCCGCGGTTCTTGTTTAGTTGCTTTTTGGATTGTGTTGCGAATGGATGTTGTTATTCGCGTCGTCGGTCGGCTCGACTCTCTCTCTCTCTTTTGCTTTGCGTTATGCAAACCAACTTGCCGTTGTTGTGTGAGGCGTCGTGAGAGAGAAGGTGTTGTTGTGCAGGCATGCATGGTTTTTATATGCATGCCACCACTGTACTCGAACGAAAATATAGTCAAAAAAGAAAAATTAAATCGGAATTCTGAAACTGAACAACAGACTTATTTGATGGTGATGGTGGTTGGTGTGTGTGGTGTGGTGTTATTATAAGTTCCATTTGTGCGCTTCTCCAGTGTGTAAAATAGGTTTGCCTGGTTTGCATGCACGTTCTCCTCCGCCTCCTCAAAAATACATATAAGTTGGTCTTGACTTGTATTTCTTCTTCTTCGGGTTTGGAAAAGGAAAGCTTTTGCTTCTTTTTCTTTGTTTCAATTTTTTCGCGTTTCATTTTCATGCACGAACGAATAAAAATGTAATTATAAAATTGTTATAGTTACTACGCACCACCACCACCGTTGTTCTGGTGGGAGAAGCAGAAGGTGTGTAATTATAATGGTTTGCTAAATAAGTTATGTGGTACGGCCCTGATACAAATAAATATATGTGTGTACGGAACGGAGTACATTTAACTGGAATGAGTTCTTTATGTAGATCTAACAATTGTCGTCATGGTAACCTTATAGTGTTACCTTGATTTTAATATACAGTGCTGCGTCATTCCATGAATATTTGACTATACTTTTTTATCGTCATTTTGGAATATGATGATGGGTTGATAAGAAAAAATGAGAGTGAGTTGCTCAGAACTTCCTCACTAGTTTTAGTGGTGCATTGTTGTTGCGCAATCGTATTCATTCATAATGCATATCAGATGAAGCTGAGACCTTGATGTTCTTTAAAGAGACGATGGAAGCTTGTTTGATAATCAAAGATTTTTTTTGGCTTAAAGTCATAATCCAGTAAAGGGAATATTAAAATAATTATTTCTCAATGGTTGTGGCGGTGGGAGGCGATAAAATGATGATGGAGTCAGTGCCACCTATGCTGGTAGCACCACCACCTCCTTCCCTATCTTCGGTGTCGACATTCCATCCGTGTCCATTACCACCACCTAATTTGATGAGCCCTCTCAATGGAATGATGATGGGACATCCACAACATCAACAGAATCACGTCATAAGTCATCATAACACTAGCTCATTTTCCTCATCTTGTGGAAGCAGTAGTAGCACAACAGGAAGTGTGTCTGGAGGTGGTGGTGGGGGTGGGCAAGGAGGATTAGGTAGTAATTGCGGTGGTGGAATTGGAGGGGAGACTAGCAGTCGTTGCTCAGGTGGAAGTTCTAGTATCAGTGGCAGCAATCCGAGATTGAATGCGAATCCGAATTTCTGTAATAAAACGCCAATACAAACGATTCCACCGCCGTTGAGCAGCTCAACGACAACAGTTAGCTTGTATCAGGTTCACGATGGATTCGCTACGGTTAGGAAACGGAAAGGAACTAGTGCAGCAGCAATTGCGATGAGACAGCAAGAGGAAATTTATGATTTGGCACAGCCAATCGCAGTGCCAACTGCACCACCAACGGTGCCAATGGTACCCTTCATGAAAAGTAACGGTTTTGGTGGAGGAAATGGCAAAGCAGGGATTAAAAGTCGTCATAGTTTCATGTTTGGAAAACCTACACCGCCAGCTGCAATGAACAATGGACATGGTGGTGACTTCATGAATATGAACAATGGGAAAAGTGCTTCATTGCTGAGCACACATCCCAGTCTGAACTTGGGAAAAATTGGTGGTAGCAGGAGCACAGTAACGTCACCAATTCTTTCCCCGACTGGCAGCTTGGCAGGGGGAGCGTTACCGTGGGAACATGTTTCCGGTGTGAGTTCACAAGTGACAATGCCATGTGGTAATCCTAGCTGTCAAGGGAAACCACCCTGGCATGTATCATCTTGTGAATGCCCTTGTAAATGTTTATGCACGTGTGGGGGCGGCAGTTCAAAACAACACGATTCTTCATCGTCGTCATCATCCATTCGAAATGCTCGAACTGCTAGCACTGGGAAAACTCCATCGTCGACCACGTCACTGGGCCGGAAATTAAGAAAATTTGTGCTTCCCAATAGCAGCAGCAAAAACAGTAACAATAATGGTGGAACATCCCCCACTCCCTCAACACATAATCCTCCTCCTCACTCTGTACATCAGTTCCACTCAACTAGTTACGAATCTGTACCTATATCGTTAGAAACTTCCACTATAGTGCCCATAAGAAAGTCACCTTCCGCCACAGCAGCGCTAGGTAACGGTGGGAGCGATGGTCACTCTCCAAATTCTATAACAGGAGGACAGTATTATCATCAGCAGCCGAATCATCATTACGCTCCTGAATTGATGATGGCACCCGGTGGCTTGGTTGCTGTTGGTGCACCCCGACTGAGGAATTCCATATCTGACAACAGTATCGCAGCTGCACTACATCGATCGAATGGTGGTGTTGCGGGAACTCCAGTGATATGTGTGCCAAATAGTATCGAAGTTGACGTTAGTGGAGGGGGTGGCTGTAGTAGTGGTGGTGTATCACCTAGTTCGTCGGTTGTTACATCTCCTACCTCTTGTCCAGGTAGTAGTGCTAGCAATGGACGACATTTTCACAGAAGTTGTTTCCTTCCAAAGGCTCCACCACTGGAGCCAGTAATGGAAGACGGGATACCTTGGCGGCAAACTAGGAAAGATGTGCCATGGTGGGAACTGGCTATAAGACGAGGTAGATACAGGAGTTGTCCTCTTCTTCAAGCGTCTCCTCAGGTATACATCTAAGATCAAATCAACAAACGTATAATTCCAAATGCTAAAGGCGCTCTTCTTTTGTTCTTCTGGTTCTGGTATCGCCTTATAAATATAAAAATAACCATAAAATCTTTGATATATTCTAATTTTCGTCATAAAATGAGCATAATTATTATAATAGCATGCGCGAAGCCTCTAACACTTAAAGCATCCTCCCTTTTAGTACAGCTGGTCAACTGGGTTGGCATGTCAGTCAGTTGGTCACCATTCACTTTTTATCTAAACATTAAAAAACCCATGTATGTTATGTTATATATATCTCTCTCTTTTTTATTACCAAATAATTACGGGTTGCACGGAATCATATCATCATTTCTATTCATACCTGCAGCTGGGTCGCTTTAATCCCTCGCAACTGACTGACCATCATATCAAAATATAAGTGTTGATTCTCGCGACACGACTGGTTTTGAATCATATATTCACGATTTCATTTTCACTTTGAGTGCCAGAGCAATCTTGACTTGACATGGTTAATATTACTTTAAATATTAAATACTCCGCCCCTCATTAAATAGGGAAGATCAGCGTAATGCTACATTTTTTCTGCATTATCAAATTGTCAAGTGTGGACACGCATTTTCATAAAGATGTGCATAATTGTACGTTATTAATATTTATTCAGATTTGAGCTCTCTACTGGAGGAACGAAAAATGTCATGGTATGCATTTGTTGGTCAAAACAACGACCTTGCATCCATCACGAACACAGCGCATCATAGCACATCACATGCAATGCGATACAGTAAAAGCAAACATAAAAAGCTGTAATTGTAATTCAAATAACTATGCCTGGTAATCACGTTCCCAACATGGTGAGGTGAGGAGATATTATGGAAATTGTACAGTCATTATAGATATATTTTCCCGAGAAAATACATCCAATTTCGCTGGGTTGTTGGAGAAGAAGAAATAAAGGCGAGAAAGGGTTCACTCCCCCACTGACTTTATTTGGTCAGCTATTAAAATATTGCATTACATCATTGCCTTATTTTTTAGTATTATTGGTGCATAACATCATTACTAACTATTATCCTGGAAGAAATAATCTAATAAAAATACTATTTGACAAGTCAGTGAACCGTCATCTCCATCTCTCTAAAAGTCAAGTCTTGTACTCATAGTCATTAAAAAAAATTGGAGAGGCTGGCTGACCATTGACCACCAACTCATCTCATTATGCACACATGGTTGTATGAATCGAATGGTCACTGCATTAGTCACTGGTTCCCATCACAAATTCTAAAATAATTTAAAATCCAAAGTGCGTAATAATGATGGATATTATTGCGTGTGTGCACTATTTTGCCTTTTTCGTCGTGAATCTTGTTTCTTATTTATCATCTACTTGAAAGGCAAAAAGAAAGATGAATGTTTTTGAAGTTCTGAAACCACAACACCAAAAATCTCTCTCTCTCTCTCTCCCTGCAACAAACTCTCTGATGTACGATCAGTTTTAATGGGTTGTTGTTACACTTGACTATTGGGTATAGTTACTAGGTTACTGCACTACTGATCATGTTGTCGATGATAAAGATGGAAATGATGATGATGATGACAGGCATGTAAAGTGGTAATTGAGCTTTTGTGAATGTTTTTCTTCTTCTAGTCTTCTATTTTTCTATTCAGCAGAGAGGATGTTGTTGGTTCTCCTGTTCTGCAGAGGCTCTGAACAAAACGCAATATTTCTTCATTTACTTTTCCAAGTTGCTTTGCTGTTGTAACGTCAACAACATCCTCATCAGCACCACCACCACCACCATAACCAGAAGTTCTTATTTTTGTTCACTGGGTGATATATGGCCAAAAAATGATGATGATAATGATTAAGTGCAGACATTCACTTGACTATGCTTTTGGGACACAAGTGGTTGCTCATTGCTCATGGTATGATGTTTGCTGGTAACTTGCTACTACTATTGTTGCCGTTGCCATATACAGCTATGTTGCTTCTTCAGGAGACATTGTGGTTTTAGTTTAATGGCATGACTTGTTGCTGCTGAACAACAGCAATTACCACTACCACAAAATGGTGAACATTAACTTTCTGGAGAAAATAGTTTAGAAAGCAAGAATGTACATAAAAGAGATGGTAAAAAAACCACATGACAAAATAGGGAAATTGGGACATCATCATCAGTGTGGAAGGCACAAGGCAACACCAAAAAAAATGTACACAAGACACGAATAATGGAATATTGTTTTGTAATGACCGTGTGTAAAAAGTGTGTGCGTTAAAATGCGTGAAACCTACTCAAGTGTTTCAAAAAAGTAAAACAACAGAAAAAAATAAAACTGCAAATGTCATGAATGCTGGTGGTGATGAAGATAATGGCAATGGTTATATTTGTTGAGCTCGTTAAATCTCACTTGTTCAGCACCACTTCATGAAAGTGTCAGTGCAAATGAGTCATTTTTGCTTTGGAAGAATTTTTAAAGTAATTTGCTCACGCACTCAAACTGACACATAGTTTATACATGAATGCATGTTTTTGCTTGTCGATTTTAGAGACAGCAAAATGTTGAGAAAATTGATGGTGTTGTGGTGGGTTGGTTGAATTTGTTGTTCAGTTATTTTTTTGCTGCTGTTTTTATGGCTTCCTTTTCGTAACTATTGAAGAACATGAGGGAAGAATGAAGTGATTTACCAATATATTTTTTTCCTTGTAAATGTAACTACTTTTTTTCCTTAGTCTAGTTAGTGATTAGTGGCAAGAGTGCTTTTTAACCCTTTTCTTATTACTATGCGAGATGTGAAAAGCAGAAGTGCGTGTTGTGGTTTAGTTTTGCTAGGAACAAGTTGAAAAATTCATCCTGGTTATTAGTGTGCAAGTCGCAAGTACGTGTTTTAATAGATACTTTGTTGGTTTGCTGGCTTGTTGCGTAGGAACTTTGCTGTGTTTCGTAGACATCAATCAATTCTTTGTTGTTTCAAGCTGATGGCTTGTGGTTTTGCTTTTCTTTTTCGAGTTTTGCTCTCTTTCGTCATCGTTCTTTCTCTTCATCTCAAAAGGAAAAACGTACTAGAGGGTAGGATTGTATAGCCTGTAAATTTTTTAATGTTTTTATGATGATCAGGATGCTGTTTGCAATGAAAAATGTGACAATGGCAGAAATTCCTACGAAATCTGTCCAGTTTTTGGTGCGTATCCACAGAAATACGTATGTACAATTGCATAATGCACGTATATTCATCATAAATTACATTTAACGGGAAATGTAGGAAAGAATAGAGATTAAGTTTTAACTCTCAATCCTCTCACACAGCTCAGGTGTAGGTAGGCGTATATAATAAGTAGCAGAATTTACGAGGAAATGAAGTAAGCAAGAATCTCTTTATGAAATAAACCAAAAGAATAAAAGGAGTGGTTGTCTTGACGGGGATGTCGTGTAGGTAGGTATTATGACAACGTTCATCCGGTGATAATGGTGTGGTGGAGCAGGTGGAATTCTTAGTTGTGTAACAAGAATATAAAGAAGAATGAATAAAAACTGACAACAAGAGCATCGAGACATAAGAAAATCCGATTGTGATTTGATTTTGATGGATGTTCAACATTCAAATCTGTGAGTTACATTTATTTCTTGCTGTTTCATAACTAGCAAAAATGACAATAATATGAGGAGTTAGAATGGTTTTTAAAATGTTTATCACGATGACTCGTGGTGTGGTGATTTAGTGATACTATACTATAAATTATTAGTTTATAAATGCAGTACATACATTACAAACTATTTTCGTGTGCGTGGCGAATCGCAAATAAAAACTGTGCAACAGCAGCATGGAATGTAGTAGCGTTTCTATGGTGTCTCCCTGTCCATCCACCACCACCGCCCATTTAAAAGGATCACGAACTATCTATCTTTGTGGCTTGTCTATGTTTCTTGTATTTTTTCTGTTGCTATTAAGACGACAAGTGACAAGATGACATTAGCCGACATGTAATATTAATTCACTTGACATTCGCTTTTTCTGGCAGGGCAATACACCTCCCATAACATAAAGTATGCGTATAATTATGCTATATTGCCGCTGCAGAGCTTCTCCATTCGTGATTTCTTCACTTTGCTAAGAAGGAAAAAAAACATGCATGTATTATTTATGAGAATTATTATTGTTGGGAGATATGTTTAATGGCATTTGTGATTGAGATTACAAAGGAATTTTTATGTCTTGTGATTCTGGCTACTCAATATCAACAATGCAGTAAAGACGATAAATCTTAAGTATATGCAGGCAAGGCCAGCTAGTCTATAGATTCAATCCAGCTGAAATAATAAGTAAATTTGACTTGATTGTTGTCATTTGTATTTGTATTATTGTCATTGTTATTATTTAATTTCAAGGGTGGTACTGCTGGCGGCAGTGGCGCAATGGGATAATAATGTCTCATGTCCACTTCATTGACCAGAGATCTAACAAAACAATACAATGCAACGTGACATTGAATTACTAACAAATGTAGCAATGCTAATAAGAATAACAAATTTGATAGTTTCGTTCATTTGGGTGCCATATTGCAATATGCATACATGTTTCTTATTTTTATAGAATGGACATGTCGAGTGGACATTTTCTCTGTTATTGTATGACATGACTTTTTATAATAAAGATAACATATCATATCGTTTTCGTGATATTATTTTGGAAGTTGGTACCTGGACGAAGCTAAGGAGAAATGAAAAAATATAGTTTAGTGTTGTAGAGTTTATTGGAAAAGCTGCTCCACGTAATAATAACAAAGTTTGTTGTGCACTTATGACTCAAGTCAGTAGCACACACAAACTCATGTGTGTATAATCCTACAGTAAATATTGCAATAAGATTGATTGAATGTCAAAATCAATGCGACTAGCTAGAGAGAAAAAGAGAAAAGAGGCAAACAAAACAGTACAACAAAAAGGCCAAAAACTTTGAACTTGACAGTGTGTACGTAGAAATAACTAGTCTTTGAGAATACTACACAAACGTAGAATTGATAGTTTGGTTATTTAAAAGGAAGGTGGAAGGGTAAAATGATATATTAATATTATGAAACGGAATAAAATGAAATGAAAGGATGTTAGCCTTTACCAATTCAGTGCTTAATGGTTTTGTTTGTGGTGATGGTAACGTAGTGTCGTGTATTCTCAGAGAAATATATATTTTCGTGTTATTTTATTTTGTACCGCCATCGGCGTGTATGGTTTTTTGACATGATGAAAAATTGATTTGGAACCAAAACTATTTATTGTTCTACGGGCCAGGCAGTACGCAGGCAAAATAAGGCATGAAAAAGAAAAATGATTTTGTGGTGATGGTAGTGGTTGCCACTTTACTCGTATAGATAGATATTTTATATGAATACATTGCTTGTACACATAATATAGTGTAACTGTTAGATAACTGAGGTCATCGGTACCGGGAGTTTTCACTTTGGTTTTTTATCGTTTGTTGGCTCTGGACTCAGCTATCTATTGGACTGATATGATGATTTTGTGTCATCGGTGTTGGTCGTGTTGCAAAGCAAATGCTGCCGACTTTTTTTATTGTTGGCTGCTTTCCAGAAAGAAAACGATAAGAAAAAAATAAGTCTACTTAATAAATAAATAATGTGTCAGTGTTCAAACATTTGATGTAAATAATAAGTAGTACATAAGTAGATGCTGATCGGAAACGGAATTGTATTTTTAATGTATGTATGATTTTCTATTCATGAATTGCAGCTCAAGGAAATGAATGCATGTACACTCCAAAATTGATACTTACTACAATGTACTTACATATGTATATAGTTTCATCAAAATGACAGTGAAAATGATTACAATGATGATCAACTATGAATTCTTGATCATCTTTATTATTCTTGAGGAAAAGAACTGAAATTTGCTTGTTTGGAAGTAGCTTTATAAGAAATGAATACATTTTTTTTGGAATAAAGGGCAAAGGGGAATCTCCATTTTTTACACCAACTTAACTATGAACTTTTTCCAAGAAATACTTTTCATAACCTTTCAAGAGAAAACGGAGTCTTGTAAGTTGGTGGAATTCTATGAATTTGTTATGCTATTCATGTGCTGTAGTGATGAGGTGGTGATGATGGGAGCCGAGTTGCGAAGAAGCTGTGCTGCTTAAGAAAAAATGGAGATGATGTTGATATGCAGAGACACGGAAGCAATCTACCGACAAACGAAAAAATTCTGCTGTCTGGTGTCTTGTCCTCTTTTGTTTTTTTCTTTCACTCTATTTCTTGTAACACTTCCCATGAACATGTAAAATCATTATTACTGCTGCATAATATGTTTGAATACAATCTTACATACTTTTTGATGTTGACATGAATAAAATGTGTCACATTTTCAGAAGAAAAAAACAATGAGGATATGTAAATTGGTCATGAGTATAAATCCAGAAATGGGAATAAAAAAGTCAGGAATAAAAGTAAGTAGATGTATTTGTTATAATGAAAAGGATGAGGAGGTATGTACAAAATGGAATTCAGTTTGCACTTCACTTCAATAGGATCAGCAGCGGTAGTGAATGTCGAATGTGATGTGAACATTTTGGTGGAAATGGGCTATAACACTGGTGCTAAGAAGTGAGGAATAATCAAACAGTGAACCAGAGCATCTTTGACTGTCATTCTGTTTATTTTTCGTTGTCGTGGTTGGCTTGTATAGCAAAAGTCGGTTTGAATGATGATTATGATGACGACGATGATAATAGGATGTCATTGACGTGGTTTGCTTATTCCATTTATAGTTAATGTGGTAGTGGTGGTGGTTCTGGTTACGGAGAGGAAGATGAGAAGGGGAAAAGGAAATCCAGGAAATGTTGGCAGTTTTTAGAATTTCAGTCTCTTGCAAAAAAAAACAGTGTCGTTAAAGTCGCTTTTGTAGTTTAGTTTGTGCAGTTGCGTTTAGTCAAGTCAACGAAACCACCAGCATACTATTTTGGAAAAGTAAGTGTGGTACACGAAATTCGTAAAATATACTAAAGGACAAAAACGACACGACCATCATCATTGTTCCTTTATGGAATGGAATGAAATCAAATATTTTGTGTATTTAACCAGCAAACCAAAAAACGTCTGGGTAGCTAAATATGTAGCTCTCTTGGGCAGGTCCTATAGCTGGATGGATGTCTCCTGATGAGGACGATGATGTCGTTTGTTTGAGTTGAAGCACGTAACACTCGTTCCTCGAGTCCATTGCGTTGCTGCCTCCTTCTTTTGCAAGCCTCTTCTGCTGTTATTAATGCAATTCGGTTGGAAAATACTATCAGGCCGACAGACAGAAAGAGAGACAGAGGCGACATGACAAAGCAGCCAGCAAAACACCAAATTCCAACTCAAGTCTTCCAGCATTCTCCATTTGTCCTCTCGCCTTTACATGTCGTCGTCGTCCATTTATATCGTTTCCATTCTGAATCACTCTTTATGTCTTGTCTTTACCAGAGAGCATTCCGTAATATTTCATTCACCGATAACCGTCATAAAATATAGATGCATATAGTCAGTTCGTACATATTACATGTATTTTCACGGTTAAAGTAACCGACATATTATATTTCATACCACTTTTATACAAAAAAAATATGCCCATGTCTTAAAATTAGAAGGGTGAAAACGAAAATCATGATGAAATTTCGTAACATATTTTTGCTAGTTGGCTGCATGGAATGAAAAAATATTAATTCCCTGAACAGCTTCATTATTTACGTTGTTTCCATTTCATTATGACTTGGTGATGACTATTTTTTTCCAAGAGAATGAATAAAAAATGTTACACTACACATTGGGTACAATGTAACGTAATTCAAATTACCTTTAGCGAAGTGTAGTGATACTCGCATGGGTGATGATGAGAACGAACACAACCTCTTCTGAAATTGAATTTTCATTTGCAGATCAAGAGATCTTTTTATAACGAGTATATTTTTTTGTTCTATTTTCCAAGGGAGGCAGCCAAAAGCAGTTGTCTGCAAGTCGTATTTATTTATTTAATGGGATATGAGGAAATGTAGATCAGTAGGTGCCTTGCCTTTATACCAGGCATCGTGTAAGTATCATTGTAAGTAAACAGAGTAGGAAAAGAAGATGTATAGTAAGTAATATAGAGAAAGGGTACAGTTATTTTGTTGAAATAATGTTCACTTCTGCTTACTGGATGGATGGTTATGGTGATGATGGGAAACTACATAACTATTATAAGTATTAGATGCGAACGTGAGATGTGTATCTACACTTATTTATGTCCGTCGTATTTTTATTATGGTATTCTGCTTTTTTCTTCCGTTTCGTTTCCTTTGATGGAAATGTGCATTGAAACTGTGTTAGTTCATAGCTACTCTGTTCCTGTTGTATAACAGACCTTTATGGGATCATATTTGAATGCACTGCTGCACTCTTGCTTCATTTCATCAACATGGAAAAATGTGTTATTAAATGTATAATATATGTAGGTGCATATGTATCGTATTCAACCTAAGTACAAAAAATGATGGCGATATGATGAAAATGTTGTGTTAGTAAACAGTAAAAAGAAGAACAAGATCTAAAAAAAAGTACAAAGAGAATCTTCATGTTTTTAAGCGGTCTGTTTTTCTCTGTTGCTGTTCCGAAATCCGAATCCAGCTGGTCTTTTTCTTACGACTAGGAAAGCTCAAAAGAAAACTGAATTAGGTTGACTTGACTTGTTGAAAATTAAGGTTGTTCCTTTTCATAGAAACCTTGACTCTTAGTTTATTATGTTTTTATTAAATTAAAAACACTAAATAAGGCATTATAATAATTTATTTCATTAGCATGATTATGATTATTTCATTTTTATATGTTTTGGTATGTATGCAACCTAAAGACAGACTGACAACCTTTGTTTTCATGAATTTAGGAAATAGATGACTATGTATCAGCATTAAAAAAACACATTAGTATGATTGTAGGGGTAATCGATAATTACGAATTGTGAGTGAATGCATCGCTGTTAGCTGACATTGTCGACTTTTGTTTTGTTTCCTCGCAACTCGACTCTAAGTATTTCCCAGCTTGAACCCTTGGATTGCTGATGAATGAAGGTTGTTTGTAAATAGAGGAAGGAAAGTCAGGAGGAAGACGGAGGAAAATGAAATCCGACAAAAATAACAAACAAACTGAATAATCAGATTACATCTTTTTTCATGCTGTTTGCTTTTCTCTTTCTCCTCTTTCTTTCCTGTTTCTTGGTTTCCGTTTTGCAAAAGTAAAATATTGAGTTTGCAAAACCAAAATCAACTTTTGGTAACCCATTGTAATCAAGTAATGGCACCCAGTTTATTTTCGAGAATATATGTTGTGATTTTGTATTGAATAGTAAAATCAAGAATAGGTGTACTATTTTATTAACAATGTGAAACAGACTAACAGACATCATGGATGATTCTGATATACTATTTGGGCTTTGTGCTACTTAAATACAAACTCATTGAAGCCATTTTTCGCAAAGCTTTATTATTCAATGAATGAGAAGGTGTGTTGTTAGTTTATTTTGAAAACTAACAAGATGTACGAGTTGATGGAAAATAGAAGATGAGAAAAGGTAGATCGAATTAATTTTGCATTCAGAGAACAAAGCAGCACATACGCTAAAATATTTTTAGAAGTGAGATGATGAGCATCTTTTTGTGTATTTCTTGTTGTTATATTTGTTTTGGTACATATTTACATGCATAAATTCATGCTAACCTCGGAAAAGTTTTCGTTGTTTGCTTGCTAATTTATCTCTGTTGGAGATTTTGATGATGCATGAAATGAAGTTGCTGCTGGGGTTCCTGGTAAAGTTTTCGAACGGGCAGTACCCCGACTTCTACTCCCCGAACCCGGGCATATGCTCTACATTCTACAAGAATATTGATGATGATGATGCATGTCGATGGAAATGGAAACTTTTAAGCTAATGACGATCATTATTATTATTGCCACTATTATGTATTACACTGTATTATTATTACAGAATGGGTATATTCATACGTAATTTTAAATGGAGAGCCAAGAAGTGCGCTGCACTCTCTTCTGTTGAAATGAGCCAGAGAGAGAAAAGAGCCTTCAACCTCTTCCGTGGAATCACTCATCATATCATCGTGATGATCATGATCTGTATTCAAACTGGGTAGAAGGTTGCCTGATGTTCCCCAAGATGCTTGTGTTTTTAGTCGTTGAAGAGAGAAACGTTTCATTTCCGCTTTTAGCCCTCCTCCTGTCCTCTCCCTGCTAGATATAGTAGAAAATTTTGCCAAGAGAATAAACAGTGAGAGAATTCAAGAAGAGAAACTCTGATATTTTCCATTCCAAGCTGTGTTTACATGCCCCAAAAAGTTGAAGCGACCTTTGTAGCCAGTTTGTAAAATCATGTTACTTGCATTAAAATAAGAATAGAAAAATATATTTTGCGTGTTTATAGTCTGTTCTCCATATAATAATCTCCCTTGTCCGGATAAGTTGCTTTTAAAATAATTCTAAAAGTGAGCTCACAGCTCTCAAATGCATCTCTAGAGTACATGTATCACAAAGTTAAAAAGCTGATGTTGGTGGTGTTGTTTTGGGTGGGGCGATTATCAACTTAAGGCAATAAAGTCAATGCCAAGCCAGGTCAGATAACAAATTAAGTAATGTTATACGCTAACCTGAAGAAGATCATGTTAACTAGCAGGCAATGTTAATGGAGCCAGGAAAATTCTCCCTCAATTCAAATCTCGTTTCATGTGGTGATGGTTGAATGGCTTACAGACCCAAAATGTTCTCCAGTTTCCATGGTCATCCTCTACCTTTTCAATTGCATCAACATCATGCTAATCAAGCAAATAACCAAAAACTAGTCTCTCAGTCATTTTCAAATGCGCTGTGGCATGGCACAAGGGAGACTGGAATGCATGCTGAGAACTTTTTTTATTAAATCAACTCGTCGTCTGATGCATCTTGTGGCCCTCTCCCCATCAGCTTCATTTTCATCATCATTGAAAAGTGAAACGGGAGGAGGTGGATGCTGGTTGAGGCCAGGTTTTACGTGCCTTCTTCATACTCGAATATTTTTAGTCTATTTTTTTCTCATGAACTGCAAGAAAAATTGGTGGTTTCCCTCTAATTTTTCACTTTCATCTGTCTCCATCACCGCACCATCGTGCATTTTGTCGTCATCACCGCATCCATCATCAACATGATCATATTAGCATGAGTATTCATGATTATTCTACTGCAATGAACTTGAGCTTCAAAAGTAGTGAAATGTCAGCAGAATCCTTCTTTGTCTTTGATGAGAAAAGCGAAAAAGTGAAATTTATAAAAAAAGGAAACTGTAATGATAATCCCTCATGCATCATCTTCATCAGCACAATGTCATCTTGTTTGCACCACTACTAGTATTTTACCTCCTCCTTTGAAAATATTAAAAATGAATGTAGCACGGAAGAGTAATAATAATAATAGTTGCAACTGTTTTTGATGATGTTTACTGATGACGTGACCGTGTGTCGGTTTACATGTACCTGTGTACTTGTTTGTACACTGGTCTGGTGGTGGTGAGTGAGAGTGCACGCAATACAGTGCGTACCATCCAGAGACACATCTCCTCCAGCCAAACACACCACACACCATAAACAGAAGAGAACTGTAAATGATGAGAATGATGAGACAAAGTGTACTCCACCCACACCCACCACCACCACTTTATACCTCCCCCACCCTTTCTTTTATTTTTGTGTGTGATTATTACGTGATACGTTATTGATCTCTATTTTCATGTAATCAAACTTCACTTTCCTTCTCTATATAATAAAAAGGAAAATATAGCTACTGTTCAACTACTTTGTGCGTTTAAAATGCACGTTCACACACACACACCGACACACCATTCTATTTTTATTTCTTGTTGTCCCATAAAGAGGAAGTAGCAGCTAGTAATATTATGTTACTGCTCATTGCATTGTGTTTGTGGGGGAGCGGGGTGCAACATTTATTATTATGCATTCTCATACCACACCAGTGTACTATTTCCCCATGCTTCATTTTTTTCTGTGCGTGAGTCCACACAGTTCTGTCACGTTTTCCATTTTATAATTTACTTTTTTTTGGTTTGGTGTGCTTAAGCAAATTACCCATACGCACTAACAATAGGACACAAACAATGCAAGCCAAATGCAATATTCCAGCATTTACAATGAAAGTGCATTGACTAGACCAGATCACGCATATACAATATTAACTGTCAGTCAAGTCAGTCACAATTCAGTGGCTCACGCACACTTGAAATGAAATAATACTTTACTTTTTTAATAATTTACTGTGATGATGATGACAGAGAAAATGGTGATACGACACGGCCTCATAGCCTCTATAAAAAAATAGAACAAATAGGTATAAAGGTTTTTTTTAGATGAACTTTAGTCAATAAAGCAGTATTGTTCCATAGTAGAGCAGGAATGGGAAATGTCTGGATATCTTGCATTTACATTCATTAACTTTTTACTTCCTGTACAATATCTATACTGACTCTATGGATTTGCGTGTAATGCGGGTGTTCTCTCAATCAGCTGAACTTGACTTTGACAATTGTGGAAGCGAAAGAGAAAAAAAAGTGATTCAACAATGTGGAAAAATATGTAGAGCACAAATGAAAAAAAAGAATGATTATTTATAATGGTCCTTGTTAAGTATAACAACTTTGTATTATTATTACTGTTATTATGTGCATTATGCTTTTGTCTGTATACTCTTCTTTCCACTTTTTTGGATGTAATTTGAGTAACGTTGCTTTTATGGTGATGTGATGATGATGGAGGTAGGTGGGGGAGGATTATGCTTTTTTGTAGAAATGTGAGAAAGTGCATCTTCATCCTTATCATCTCTACATCAGCAGCACAGAACATTTATGGAATTGTGCGTAACAAAATAGAAAACGCATTGTTACATAAGTATGCATGCAGGCAGCAGAATGCAATGTGCGTGTCTGCATTTGTGTAGGAGTATTTTTTTAAGATGAAAATCCTACTCCACTATAAAATATTACGTTCAAGTTGTATAGACCGAGCGTGGGACCCTCTCATATACTGGCTGACTGATTGTGAGTACAGTAACAAGTTACACTATTTCAATGGCAGTAAAGTCAAGTTCACTGCCACAGAAAAATATGATGACGACGACATGGTCAATAATATTTATAATGTTTAAAACGTGGTGGTGGTGTGACGTTGTTGCCAGTCGTGTGATGATGGTTTAAAACTGTAGTTTCATGCGTTGTTCGTTGTCATGTTCCTCATCTTCTTCATAAACCTCGTCGTCAGCATGCTGCTGTAATAAAAGTAAGGAAAAATACGTGCTCTCACTCGAGTCAAGTAAAAGTCCAGTGCAGAACGAAAATAAAAACTCTTTACTTTACATATCGCCAAATAGGTTCCCAGACAAGAGTAGTGAAGACTCTTTTTCCTCCTATTTTCTGGCAGTCTTGTAGATTGTTTTTGTAGAGCAGTCATTGATGATGATGGCATAAGTATGCATGTATATGTGTATAATATCCGTTATGTGAGATGATGGGTTACAGTTGTTATGTGTGCATAAACAGAGTCGCTTACACACTCATTTTCCACCCTTTATGATTGGTTTGTTGCCACTATCGTCGTCCTTTTTTGTGCGTCGGTTGTTGTTATCACCACGTTACGATCACCAAACCAAACGACTATTATTACAACTTATTTGTATAAGGAAGAAAACTAAACTTAAGCAAGTAATCAAGCAACCCTAAAGACATACAACATGATGGCAAGAGAAGGATTATTATTTCCCTGGTACTGCAATAGAGGCCGAGGGAAGTGAAAAAATGGAAATTTATGAGTGTAGGTTGCCCTCAACCCGTTAATATTCCTTCATCCTCTACTGTCCTGTCTACTTATGTTGCATATTTAAACAAAATGTATGTATCAGGGTGCTCTCACTCTCTATTTATGTGGGTAGTGGGTATTTAGCTATTTCATATTTATTCATGTAATTTTTATGTGTAAAGCATAGTTCAAATACAGTGTACTTTTTGAATAGATTTTTTTTGAACGAGTGTGAAGAAAATCAGGGCCATTGGAAAATTGAAATGGAATGTTTGTCTGCGTTTTTGTGTGTAATGCATCATGCGTGGCTTGTTACTTACGCTGTATTGTGATTTTTGATTGTGATGCATGCGGAATTGACCAAGTTTTATAGATAGCAACCGTGTTTACAATGGGTACAGTTAATTTTCTCCTTTTTTTCTTCTCATGATGGTGATGGCGATGACGATGGTGACAATCGCTGTAATCATGGAGCATTGTCAAAGTTGGATACACAAGTATAATTCATATACAAAATCAGTAATCACCACAGTTATTAAAGGTTCTTTTTGTCAAATTACTTTGTATCTAGCCAGTCCTCAACCCTGTTCTTTTTTTTATTGTTAACTTTGGTTGGATTTGAATAGCTGGAAAATTGAAGACTATTAATAAAAATTACTTTTTTTATAAATCGTGACTAGTCTTACACAAAGTACCAAATGAAATAAGTTGAATAGGTTGAATTGAAATTAGTGGTGATGGGGTTGTTTGGTTGGTGGACAGTGACATGCGTTTGATTACAATTTTCGTCAGTGATGATGATGATGGTCTTTCTGAATCTAAATAGGCAATTTAGAATCTCAACAGATAGACCAGTAGATCAGGATTCATTCAATTGATAATAACAAGAAACCGCGTTTTTTTCTCGTTCGGGTTGCTTTCAGTTAATGTAATTGTAACCGACGTGAAAGCATCATCATTCGCATGGATTTTTTCCTAGTAAATATGCCGTTTATGCTAATGATGTTGGTTACTTCGTAAGTTTAGAAGAGGAAGAGAATCTTATTTTTTTCTCAACGAGTAAGTTGTTGCTGTTGTTGCATTGCGGTTCCGTTTCCCTTCCTTTACATAAAAACCCAAGCACCACTCCTTTAAAATATTCGTGGTGGTTGGTTGGTTTGGTGATCCATGATCTGCATAAAAAGACACGCAGAAATGCAATAAAAGCGAGCTATGCATATGTAGTATTTTTTTCTCTTTTCTTAAGCCGCAAATTTATGTTTTGGGTCGGGGATTAGTGTCTACTGTAGTCAAGTCAGCAGCCTCTATTGTGGTACTTGCTATGACCATCTTTACTCTTTACCCTTGTATATGTATTATAAGTAGACTATCAGAAGAAAAAAAGAGTTAAACATAATTGTGTTTGTATGGATTTTACCCGGTTTTCCACCGCCACACCACAGGTTATTTACTACTGGATTCAGTACAGTAGTATTATTTGGTTGGTTGCTTGCTTTGCTAAGCGGATTTGCCAAAAAAAAAGAATGCTGATGATGAAATTTAAATTGTTCAGTGAGCGTGGGTCTGAACAATTTTGAACTATGATAGTCAGTACAGGAGTAGCACCGCTACCGCCACCACTGCGACCAGTGCAGTAGTAAAAGTATCAGGATCCCAGATTATAATCCGATGATTGCTGATTACTGCCTGCAACACACAGACAACAAGAAGAAAAGTCACATAACTCATTTGAAAACAAGGGGTTACCACGGGTGTTCATTTTCTTTCTCAAATGATTTGTTTCTTCTTTACCTGGTCTGCGAATCTGCATGAGTGTACCAACATAAACTTTTAAAAAGTAGTAAAAAAATGTAATGGTTTGTGGTAGGGAGGATGATGACGTATGGATATAAGATGTATAGTACGATGGGGAGGCCTGGTTGTTGACTACATCGAATGTAACACCAAAATCATGTAAAATTTATTGGCATCGGTTGATACGATGATTATGATATGCTGGTAGTCTTGCTGCTGCTGTTGTAAATTATCGAAGAAAATAAAATATTTCTTGCAGAAAATATACTACCATGTCAGGTTAACGGTTAAGTTAAAGTATTAAATAAAAAGCTGATTATCATGTTGTTCTCTAAGATTTTTTTCCTTGACAGAGTAGTAATTGGAAGTTTTTGTGGACGATAGACGATGACGACGACGAGTTACTGAGTCGCCAGTTGTTTTGTTAAAGGTTGTAAAATATGTAGCACAGGTGGATGTATGTATGCAATGCACGGTGAATTATATAAAATGCGGAGACAGAGAGAATGAGTGAGATTTTCAGCAGCAACATTTTTTTTTCTTCGTTTTATTTCTCCCTTTTGCATTTACATGTCGAAAGGAAAAGTATGTAAAAGTGATATATATTTTTTGGTATGACTTTGTTTTCGCTGGTGAGTGGTGACGACTGAAGAAGAAGGAGTCGAAAAAAGACCATAAAAATTGGCGTCTTTTTTGTACCATGTTAAAACGTTCTCCCTCTAATCTTTCGGGGGTATGTTTGTTGTTCTTGTTCGCGTTTTTCATCGTTCAACAAACCAGCAGCAAAATAAAAGAATCTCATTTCATTTCTATTCAGCAGTCAAGTCAAAGTTAACCAGCATTGTTGGAAAAATCTCTCAACTCAACAACAATTTTTTTTTTGCTCCATTTTTATTTCCTCCTCCAGAGATGAAGTAGAAGACGAAAAAAAATAAGTTATTCGAGTAGAGTCAAGTCAGCAAAGAGAGGGAGATGATGAAAATGAGTAGAAAAGTCAGCACTTTCTTGTTTGCGAGCAGGCAGAGCATCATCCACCAAGAGAGCTGGTGATGATGAGCAACAACGTAAATTAAAGCCTGAGAGAAGAAAACCTTATGCTCCCTTTCCAGGCGAGAAGACTGAGACTAAACTTGGCTAATGCAGAGCAACTTGTACACATTTTGAGGCATAATTTCATTTGCACCATTATCATCTTCACCACCGACCCACTGACTTTACTGCAATTCCCCTCATTTTCTAGGATATAAAGGCAGCATCTTTTTAAACCGTTAATTTAGCCTGGTAAAAAAAGGTCATCCTTTTGTCTCAAGAACAAAATGCTACATAAGAAGTCAGAATGGTGATTACATAGAAACTTTTCATCCTGAAAAACTCCATTGACTCAACTTATTCAACTACTTTTGTTTTTCTGCTTTAGCAACCAACCAAAAGTAGCTCTCTGTGTAATAAACCTTTTTTTGCGAGAGAGTGTTGCAAGTTTGAATTTAATTTTGAATTGAATCATAATTCAACTCAGTCAGTTGCACGGTGTGACGGCTCTTATTCTCTTCCGTCCGTTTTCTATCCGGAATTTGCATATATTTCCCCTACTTATTGTTTTTATTTCCTTCCTCTTAACTATCCTGTTGGTGTGTTTGTTCGTTTTGTCGCTTGTTTGGTGGTCGTGGGGAAAAGATGATCATGATGTTGACCCCGTTTATCCTTTAACATCCCACAAAAAATGGTTTTGTCTGAGTTTAAAGCTAAAGTTCATCATGAATCATGACGACTCATGAAGGCAACCAAAAGATAAAACAAAGCGGAGAGCCTGCCTAGTAATATGGCAGAAGTAAATCCTTTACCACACTGAAAGCAAAAACCACCTTATCATTTTTGTTTACTGTTTACATGTTACACAAAAGTTACTAGCTACACAGCTTACATCTTTCGCAAGAGCGATAAATTGTCAAGAGACTCAACAAAAATGTTCTAAAATTCGTTCAAATGTAATTTTATCTCAGCAGATATCAAATGGCATCAATTCTTTTTTCTCTTCAAAATATTCAAAGTTGATGTGATTTACGAATATTTTTATGGAAACTATAGTCGTGAATTTAAATATCTTCGAGTTTTGCACATTTTCCAAGAAGAAGAAAAAAACATGGACACTTTTTTTGGTCCTATGAAGAAAGCTAATCTGGTCACGAAGAACAACAAGTCAGAAGGGAATACTTTTTTGGTTTTTGCTGTAGTGGCAAAAATAGAGGCTAAGGCTGAGCTGAAAAAAAAAAGAAATAATATTATTACGACATTATCATCATCAAAATGAAAATTTACAGTCTAGAGTCATTTTTTCCCTTTGTTGGGCGTTTTATTATGATAATAATAGTAAATTCTTGGTTTTCTTAGGTGAAAAATATGATGTGGTCATTATGATAAGCAGAAAAAGAGGACGGTTTGCTTACTAACATGAAATTATTTGGTTGCTTCTTCGTCTTCTTCTTTTCGTGAGACTATGATGATCACCATACCATTTATCCTTACATCACGCAGAAATCCTCTTACATAGTCATCATCATCATCATCATCAAGAAACACGCGTGTTTTTGTTTTATGGTTAATCATGATCAACATATCGTACGTATCATGTGCGCTTTCCTGAATAAGAATAAAAAATGTGTTTCATCATTTTCTCTCTCAAAATTCATAAGAAATGATTGGCGATGATGATGAAGTAATACCAAACATTTTTAGTCTTTAGGAATGTTGGCATGCCTGTCTAACTAAAGTTTTTTACTGCAGCTAAAAGGTTTTAACTGAAAGGGAAAATGCTGTGTTGTGTACGGTACGTGTTATGCCGGATGATTATTGTGATGATGGTCTTCAAAAGCTGATGCTGACGATAAGTTGTGACCACACCTCATTTCCACACTTTTCTTCATTCTTTTTCCAGTACAGTACATGTTCTGGATTTGAAGATTTGTGTAGTATTTTTATTGTGCTGCACACAGGCACACAGGACAGGGCAGTAAGGAGCAGTGGTAGCATTGGAAACTGACTAAACAAAGCATTTCTTTGATGATGAAGACGAAGTGAAGAAATGAGGATGGTTAATGATGATGTGGATTTTCTTTCTCTGTGGATGCTGCGTGTGTGTGTATTGTATGTAAAGAAAATAGAGAACGGAACAAACGAGCCAAAAAGGTATTATTTACCAAAAGTTGAGTTTAGGTGGTGGTGGTGGGTAACAGTGATGATGTTACTACCACCAAATAATATAACGTCTGTACGCAGTCAAACTTGTAGGGCGACGACAACCAAGTAATATAAACATGCCGATGCCATGACTAAGCAAAAAAGCTAAAATCCGAGAGGAAAAAAGAGAGAGGAAATATTGTATAGTTTTTTTGTTTTTATTATGATTAGGTAGATTGCTGAGAGACAGAAGAAGAGAAGTGACTTGAACTTTAATACGTTTACAGTTTACATTATTTCTTTTTGTAATTTTATCCAGCAAGTTGTTCAAGAAATGTGCGTAGAGACTTATGGTTTTGCTGGCGTAGTGTGGGAGAGAGGAAAGATATACATGCATACTGGCAGTAAAGTAAGGAGTCCTGTGAAAAAAGGCAACTTGACACTTTTCAGAGAATTCTAAACGAAAAGGCAAAGAAACAAATGGAATTTGTTCTTGATCTAGTTCTCCTGATGGAAAACTTAGGTTTTTGACTAGACGCTCCGTGTATTTTTACTGCTTTGCCACGTTACGCACACGATAGTCATCTTAATAGCTGCAATAAAAATATTAAGAAATTGTGTGACACGGACAAAAATATTCAAAATGAAATCGCATCTCTTCACGTTTTTTCTTCTGCCTTGTTGCTACTTTTTTCATGTGTTGCGCAACAATCTATAAAAAAAACATGCATGGATTGTGAAACACCTTTTACCTCATTGGCTTCCACACGTCGACGTCGCTCTCTCTCTCTCTCAATCTCTCAGAATCCATTCTCTTACCTTCTATAAAACTTTTTTTACGCCAAAAAATAAATTTTGGAAATGTCTATCAATAAATCTCTAAATTTATTGTTATTACATTTTTACTATTGCCTAATGTGTTAAGAACACGTGACGTGATTTCTCATATCTCTCTTTCCAATTTAGTCTCCATCTAAAAAGTAGTCCATTTTATACAGTAGTGTGATACTTCAATAAGTGGCAAAATAAGGTAGGTACAAAACAGATAAAGTATGAATTACATTTGGTTTTTGCTGTTCAGCAAATTTACTGCTGATTAAATATTTATTATTTTATTTGAATCATAAATTATCCAAAAGCACACTCGACAGTCGAGTGAAGGAAGAGAGAAGGGAACAAGCTCAACTAACATCTTGTTGTCGTTGCGCCTATTTTTATTTGCTTTACCGTCATCCTCATTATAATATTAATAAATTCTATATTCTCTATATCATCATATGTCTGTAAAAAATTAGCTATTACTAAATCACAGCAGCAACCAAAAAAAAAAATTATTATGTTTTTTATAGTTTTGATGACGATGCATGAAAATGAAGAAACAAGGAGAGTACGCTTGATGCATGACATGATATGTCATGTTTTTTAGTTTTTTTATTAGTACACCTGTTGGTGATTTGATTGTGCGAGAGGAATTCTAATAGCGCCTATGATTAAGTAGTAAAAAATAGCACAGAAAAATAAAATATTGCACACGAATATTGAATACGTATTACATTTAATGACGATGGCGAAGAAGATGATCACACACTCCTCATTCTCATCATCATCATGTCTGGTGATAAAATGCTAATAGTAGGCCTTGAGGAGTAGATAACGCAACACCCAATCAAACCAAAACCCTTTTTCATTGTGATGAGATGAAGTTTGTTATAAAAGTTTGTTCAGTGAGCAGATAGAGCAGATGCGTTCGGTTCTAATGATAAATATTTTGTTACAACTGTTCATTATTTATGTATTTATTTATTTAAGCAAACGGGTTGTTGTTGTATATAAATATATTGCAGATTCATGACTCATGACACCACATTAATTAATTAGTAGTTTTAGGAAGGTGCTTGCTTCTACTTGATAAGTTAAGTAGGCATGTTGATGTTTGTTGGTGTTTCTATCCACGATGTAAATCATAGGATTATTATCTGGCAAAATCAGCGTTGATGTCGACGTTGCTCGTCTCTTGCTGTCTGTCAGGCACCACCGAATGTCATGCAGATCTAACAGCAAGATAATATGTAGCGATATGATAATGAGCTGGGAACATGTTCAATAGACGTGTAAAATCACACTGCCTAAAGTATTTATGATTGTGCTTAAGAGCATTTTTTCCAGGAACTGGGAGAATAAATCTAAATTTGCAGCTTAAAAGAACTGAATAAAATGGCCAATAAATTACTTAGGTTTTTAGATGCTTTTCAAATTTTAAACGCATTTAATTGTCCTGTGGACATAACGCGATCACTAAATTCATTTTCATTGTCGCGGGGGATTTATGTATTTTTAAGGTGGGGTTTTTCATGGACTCCTTGTTCACAATTTTACCTCCTGCTGACGTGTGACGAACGACCTGTGTTTCATTAGAAGGTTACTGTGGTAACATTGGTATAGTTGGCGTTTTTTCATGTTTTTTTTCTTAATTACTATTGCTAGCAGGAATTTAATTTCTTTTCCATTTCCTCTTAAAATTGGATTTGCACAGCAAAAAGTTGAAAGCAGCAGTGTAGTTTTCAAAGTTTTAAAGTAATGACGTTTGACATGTCTTCTCTGTCTCTCTTGTTTGTGTGCAGTCAGCTTAGCATGCCAAAAGCATACCACGTCACCGTTGATAATTTCTATTAACTTTTTTTCGAAAATTAAAGTACAAGACAAATTGACTAAAATTCTAATTCGTAAGATAATCATTGCCTGATGGGATTTATAACGTTATATTACATACACTGCTGTCTGTTAAATGCGTGCATTTGCTTATAAAAATATTACATTTTTTCTGCTTCTGAAGAAAAAGTGCAATTTTCATTTTGACAAATTATGATTTGTTGCACTATCACTCACAGCAGCACTTTCTGTTGGGCTGTTTTATGATGATGATACCATGCCGTGTCAGTGTCCACTGTACTGTAATGTACGTTGGATGTAAAAAAAAATGTAATAATAATTTCATGTTTACAGTGAATATATATACAGCTATTTTATTATTCAGGGTTTCCGGCAACGATAATTTTAAAATGTTATTATGCCTGTAAGACTCCTTAAAGAAACATTAAAATTGTGATTTACCGCTGCTGACCAAGGTAAAAAAATGTATTGTTTTCTTGTAAAATAAAAATGTTATGTAAGTTGAGGCAACATTTAAAAAACGAATAAGCTAAAGATGAAAAAGTAAGGCTATATAAAATCAGTTTAGTTTTTGTGGGCGTGTGTTATGGGTGGTCTTTGGTCATCCGTTAATATTTCTGAAATGAATGATAATAATAGCAGCGCTTTAATGCTATATCATGGTGCAAGATCAAAATTAGATTTTTGCTTCAATATAGCAGCTGCAGCGAAATATAAATAAATTAGTGTGGTTTACGGATAATTTTTAATGCATAAGGGAAAAAATGTTTTATCAAGCCGACTTTTTGAAAGCATAATTTATTTTAATATAAAAGATGGAAGGGAAGAGGTGTGGTTTCTTGTGGTGATGGTGGAAGGCTTACAATGATTTGGATCAGTGATGTTTCGGTACTTCTTAGATACCTACGTGTGTGGTATGACAAGGTAAATTATGTTTTTGGGGAGGGGGTAATTAATTAATTACCTTAAAGGATAGTATGAGGACTGTATATATCAAGTGTTGTAAATAATTTGCCATGTAGATACTTCAGGAGAAAACATTATGTAAAATATTACATGGTAATCAATCAAGACTGAAGATTGAACGACGAAAGATGAAAAATTACTGATTTTTTTTTCGAGTCTCTTTTTGCATAAATTCAAACAAGGTGGGTTTATAATTTTAGAAAGAGTGTATTTTAAGGCTATTTAAATTTAATAATTAGGATGTACATGTGTATTCCATTGCAGGTAGAAAATATTTTCTTAAATTTTAGCTATCGTCATCTCTCTTCGAATCCCTGCAGCCGTTTTCTTAGAAAGCAGCTGCTTGATAGCTTTACACAAAAAAACTGCATCATTTTCATTTTAAAATTGAGATTAAATTAAATCCGTGAATGCATGCGTGTATAGTGTCAAAATCCCACTTTTTTCGTATTTTTTACAAGAGTGCATTTTTTAAACGAGTTTTTGCGTTCAGTGCAGTGTACTCTGTTTTGTTCTCTAAAAGTTTATTTCTCTGCTAGCAATCAGCTTTCATGATAAATAACTTTTTCATAGAAAAAAAATATAATTATTGTAAAAATTCTTGTAGGTACATGGTGGTGTTGCTATGTTTTTGTTGTCTTTATTGTTATTATGGTACAATATAATTTGCGATAAATGTTGGTCGCACACGCACACAATATTTTCTGGTCATGTTTGGCGAATACAAGCCTTTGATGTTGTTGTTATGTTTGTGGGCATGCATGATTAAAGTTTCTGCCCGACTCTTCTGACCGGCAAAATAAACCGCACTACTATACCACCAATCACCACACCACCGCTACCAGGCATAAATCTGTCTGATAAAATGTTTGAGATGAATAGACTGTGGCTACTTTTGGAAAGAACAAAGCTTTGCGATGATGACGCTGACGTTGAGAACTATAATTCTATGTTGCATGAGAGAACAAGCACCTGGTTTCCTATATTTTTGGCTCTCATTCTAGTGATTTCGCACATGATGTGTTTAGTTTACATAAAAATAGCTCATTACACAATGGTTGCATAATAAAGAAAGTGTAGCAAGCAGCAGGCAAAAAATATTACGCCATATGGAATGGAATGGATGGATATGCAATGAATTTGGATAAGTTTTTACCTGAGAGCATTTTGTGCGTGTCATGTCATGTCTGCTTGCTTGCCTTGGTTTCATCATCACCAAAGTCCAAAAACGCTTCTTAAAAAAAAACGTGCTAAAAACTTTTCATCCGTGTATCATCGTCACCATCACCACTATCAGAGGCCATGTCTTTAAAAATTCATGATTTTAAGAGATTGTTGGTATGGTAACCAACTCTGTTTAGCAGGAGGGAAGAAATGGGATTTGTTACAGGAACAAAGTAAAATAATGAGTATACATGCAATATAATGTAGCGCATGGAATGGAAGAGGATTTCAATTTCTTATGTCATGTCATGCTGCAAAATAATTGTAGTTTATCTTCAGCAATAGATCATGGTAAAGAGAGTCACATCACAGGGATGAGATCTGCTTTTGGTTGGTTTTTGTGGCGTTGCTCTTCTCATGCATAACAAAAGGCGGTAATGAATGTGCGAAAAATGATAATGATGAGAATATTATGTACGGTGTGTGTACGGCTTATTTAAAATTCAGTTAAAATGTGTGTGAGGTGATAGTAAAGTGGTGGTAGACTGGGTGCGGGTGCTAAATTGCTACTACTTTTTCCAAGACACCAACACCAACAACTCCTGTAATTTTCGCATTTAAACGTTAAATAAATTTACGAGAACAACTAGAACCAAGAGTAGTGGTTGTGGTGCAACGACATGATAATCATAATAATAATCGTTTTAGCACTGAATGTTTCTTGTTATTATTATTATGTAAAAGTCCACTCACTATTACATAATAAAAAGAAGTAGTAGAGATTTTTTATGACTTTACTGGCTCAGTTAGTAGTTTTATTATTGATGCTTTAACTTGAATATAATGCTTTGCTGGCTAATCAACATTCCGCAAAGAGAATTTTCCTGCGAGCGTAAATAATTGGCTAGTTACCTTTCCAAGCATGCGTGATCAGTGATCAGATCAATGATTTTCTTACTTGATTTGGTAGACTGGTACATGTTTTTGTTCTTGGGTGATTTTTCTGGTTTGGCCAGGGTTTATGCCACCGTTCGCTGGCTGTAGCGACGGAAGGAAGCGAACTGATTTTGTAATTGTAAAGTTGTCATTTGTAGCTGTAGTTGAGCAGGAGATTGGTCTGGTCTGATTGTTTTCTTGTGATTGCTTTGATATCAATGATTTAAGAAGGGATGCGAAGGATGAATTATGTTGTAAGCTAATTTGCGTTTTTTGGCAGTTTAAAAAGAAAATGTGTAATAATGCAAAACTGTTTATTGGGAATGTGATAATGAGAAATATGATGGGATGGCGGCTGAAACAGCACCTTTTTCACTAATTATTGACTAATGAGGCATCAGTACTGAAATTGAAAGAGGGAGGATGAGAAATGATCATGTAATGTTTTTGTCCATAAAAGGATGAATAAAAAGGGATGAGTGATGAGCATGGTGAAGCTGATAAATTGTTCTTCAGGCTATTGTTATGACAATTAACTCATTTGTATTGTTGGCACATCATCGTTGAATTTGCTAAAGAGCTGTTTTGGGCGAGGAGAGAAGAGAATCAGGTTTTTTTGGGACTTGGACAGGCGGCATTGAATATTTTTACTGTGATATGATGAGGATACGATGAAGTTGCTTTTTGCTGGGTGGAATAAATAAAAGTTAAGTAAAATATGGTAAATTGAATGTTAATGTGTTTTGTTTTTTATTTTAGGCTCATGTCGTTGCAGCCTTTGAGCAGTCGCTTTCAAACATGACCCAGCGGCTTCAAACGTTATCCTTGACCGCGGAACAGAAGGACTCTGAGTTAAACGAACTTCGTACTACAATTGAGCTTTTGAGAAAACAAAGCATGGAGGCTGGGGTTACAGTAGCGCAAATGGCTGCTGCCAGTGGAAACCATGAAGAAAGTCCTATGGCGAGGCAGTTGTCGGCTGATTCTGTTTCCAGTATTAACTCTATTTCTTCAGCTTGCAGTGGAACAAGCCATTCCCACACATCTAGTCCTTCTGGCCAGGTGCAGATGACCCCGTCTGGAACACCAACTCACGGTGCCAATTTAATCACACCAGAAAGTCCCAGCTCGAAAAAGAAGCATGCGAAGGGGAAAGGATGGGTAAGAATGTGTAGAAAATGTGTCCACTGTACTTGTATTTTGTAAATAACATAGTTGAACTTATTATTTAATTGTTGGATTATATTTTTTTAGCTGAGGAGTTCCTTCACAAAGGCATTTTCTCGGTCAAAGAGTAAATCCCGGAACGACTCGAGCCCCGAACACAACGGTATGAACTCAGACGGTATGTTAATTGATCAAGACGGTCAATTACGTCAGTTAAATGGTGATAGCTATCATCATAATAATACAAACCCCTTAGGCCAAATGTCATCAGCTAGTCAAGGCAATCATCATCATCATCAGTCGCATCGCACCATTCCGCAACATTACAACCAACATTTACAACAGCATTATTCGCAAAATCAAAATGGTAGCATGAAGGGAGGCTTGGTGGTACCTGGGAACTCCATGCCAACATCACCTCTACTCAGCCCCCCTACTGGAGAAGGTCGCAAAAACAACCCCAGTAGCTGCAATGTAAGTACAGGGTCTCATTCCCCCAGATCTAATGGAGGTACGACTGTTAGTCATGATGGGAGATCCAGGCAGGGATCGTCGTCGGGGCTTAGTGAGGAACAACCTGAGGAGCCCAAATCAGTTGACGAGCTAAAGAAACAACTTCGAGAAAAGGAAATGTGTCTCACCGACATTCGACTGGAAGCACTCACCAGTGCTCACCAGTTGGAATCATTAAAGGAAACTGTGACAAAAATGAGAGTGAGTGCACTATGCAACATTACATTTAAATTGGCAATAAATACGTTAATTTTTGCAGTTTGATAAATAAGATATTTTTTGTACGTTTTAGAATGAGATGCTTAGTTTGAAGCAAGATAATGAGAGACTTCAGCGAATGGTAACCTGCAAGTCTCTAACATCCTCTCAAACGTCACTGCAGATGACCGGCACGGCGTTGGACGGCATAGATCGGAGACTGAGCGCATCTGAAGTACCTCCACCCTCCTCCACCACGTTAGAAATGTTTCTAACTGGCGATGCAACAGAGAAGGAAGGAAAAAGGATTGTCGTAACGGTATACCTTGGTTCTCATGGTAGTTATGAACGTTACATAAGTCCAGTGGAAGGTCTTCCAGCTCAAGAGTGCGTTATCGGCACTATTAGCGTCTGCAACAAAACTAAATGGGATGCTCTGGATTCTTTGGTTAAGCGAGCTTTCAAAGTAGGTCCAAGACATGATTACATTCATGATGATGTCAAAATTATTAGCAGTTTACTAATTGTTCTGCTTCTTTTTGTAGGATTACCTGATGCGCATAGATCCCATGTCCAGCTTGGGTCTGAGCGCAGACTCAGTTTTGAGCTATGCCGTTGGAGAAGTACTGCGTTCAAAGGATGGCACACCTCCTGAACTCCTTCCTTGTGGTTATTTGGTGGGTGACGTAACGAAAATCCGTGTTTGTTTAAAGGGAGCTTTATATGGAGCTTTAGATGCCCTTGCATTTGAAACATTGGTCCCAAAATCAGTTCTCCAGCGATACATGAGTCTGTTAGGTGACCAAGGTAGAATTATCATCTGCGGGCCAAGTGGTACAGGAAAATCGTATCTGGCCAGGAAATTAGGCGAATATCTTGTAGCTCGAAGTGGGAAGGATCCTTGCCCCGAAGCTATCGCAAGTTTCAGTGCGGATCACAAAAACAGTAAAGAGCTTCGACAGTATTTGACCAATTTGGTGGAGCAATGTGATGGTACCGCTGGCATTGATTTGCCTTCTGTGATAATCCTGGACAACTTACATCAGGTGCAAAATTTGGGAGAAGTTTTCAACGGCGTTCTTCTGAAAACGCCCCAACAACAACAAGATTCCCTTTCAACGAGTCCAGTGATTATTGGTACTATGACTCAATCTCAGAATAACTCACCACCCGCTGCAGTTCAGGTGCACCATAGTTTTAGATGGATTCTCTTTGGCAATCACACCGAACCTGTGAAGGGTCTCTTGGGCAGATATCTTCAGCGTCGCCTGATAGAAGTTGACACACAAAATGGAACCAAGAATTTGGAACTTGCTAGAATTGTCGACTGGATCCCCAAAGTTTGGCATCACATTAACAAATTCCTAGAAGCTCATAATTCCGCAGATGTGACCATCGGCCCTAGGCTATTTCTTTCCTGTCCGATGGATGTTGCTAACTCTCAAGTTTGGTTTACAGACTTATGGCATTACTCAGTAGTTCCATATCTGACTGAGGCCACTAAAGAGGGTTTACAAATCTATGGAAAGAAAGCCATGTGGGAGGACCCTGCTCAGTATTTGCTTCTAACTTATCCATGGCCACAGCAGTTGACGCTGAACACCGGAAAATCAACACTACAGAGGTAGCTATGGCTGTAATGTTTATACACACAATCTCTAAGTTTTGTCTCGTAAAATATGTATTAATTAATTCCAAATTTTATTGTAGAATTCGACCAGAAGATGTGGGGTATGACATGAAATCAGGTGGTGCTGTTGGCAATGGTGCAAGTAAATCTGGGACAAACGGAGGTGACTCTAATGGAGACCCTAACGATCCTTTGGTAAGTATTCAAGATCTATTCTATATGTACCATGCATTTTGGAATTAGAAACGTAGACGTTTTTCGTTTTTTCATGCAATTAATCCTTTCTTTCCTTTTTTGCAGATGAACATGCTAATGAGGCTTCAAGAAGCCGCCAATTATTCCGGGCCACAAAGCAACGACTCGGACTCCACCAGTATGGATTCACACGTTAGCTTAGATCCGAAGGATTTTATTGCAACGGCATAAATTGTTTACATGTCATGCCAATTATTTAACAGCATTATTTGTATCAATTTATTAGACAAACATGTAGTAAATTCACAGTATAATAAGAGATGTGTTGTGAGTCTTCTGGTTAGTTGTTTGTATTTTTTCGGATTGCATTTAAAACCACAGCCACTATCAATGCATAATTTACTAATTAATGTTACTGATTTATTATATTTATTCTTATTTTGTTACTATTACTATATTCAATGTAGTAACTATTTTTTCGTCTTCTGTGGTGCTTTGAAGATTTATAATGCCAAACTAGTATATGATTCATGATTTTGTGAAGGTCTAATGAAATAGTTTGATGATTAGGCTAATTAAGTCATTTAATTTATTAGAACTAAGAATTTGATTCTTGCGTATTGCGGAATATGATTTGCCAGTATTTATTTTGCGCAGTTGATTTTCAAAATAATAACCTAACCTGTTATACGACGATAACGAGATTTCATATAAGTAGTATAACTGTATCTTGACTTTGAAAAAAAAGGGTATGAAAAATTCATCGTAAGAGTCGCAAAATTTTTATCACACCAAAAATATATTTGAATTTATATTACTACAATTTGCTAATTCAAAATATTTTGACAAAATTAAATATTGCAAAAATATATATATGAAATAAAAAGTTGTTGTAAGAAATCCATAAAGATTGTATATGAATTTGTACAGAGAACAAAAACTGTAATGTAATCAGGAAACATAAAACTAATCAAATTTTTAAGAATCTCTACAAAACTCCTTTTATAGAATTTTAAATGGAAAATGTTATAATAAAGTAGGTAACCTTTACTGATCAGTATAATGTGTATAAAAGAAAAATTGATCTGTTAACTTAATTTTTAAATTAAAATGATGATATATTTGAAATATAAGAATACTAGTGATTACATACGTATGAATTTCTTTTAACAAAATAAGAAATAAAATCGTACGAAACTGTCGTCTATGGAAAAACAAGTGATTAATATTTTCTGAAGAATTATTTTCAATAAGGA
>JAQIWN010000429.1:0-34076 GCA_034699025.1 Entomobrya cf. arborea Gr-Col-00668 | reverse complement strand
AGGGCTTCATAATTTAAATGTTGAAGGCATTTAGGGAAACATGAACATTAGTGAATGCGTACAATTCTCGCCACAATATTCGTGTGACGGATACTTATGTGTGCACATACTCAGCTTACATTACAAGGTAAAAAGATAGAAATTTCTTTTCCACTTAATGAATGCCTAGCCTAGACTATGGTGATGGACTCATCACATAACATAGTGGTGGTATCGCAAAAAAGGTAGCCAGGATGGTTTTACAATTATTTTTGAGGTAGTTTAATAACAGTATATAATCAGACAAAGGAGTTAAAAAAGGTAGACGACAAATGGTACGCAACGCAGCGCAACATAACTTAATGCTAACGCAACGTAAATAGACATCAAAGGCTAATACATTTGTTTACTTTCTTAGAACAGGACTTTTAAATGTTTTTAGACTCTACTAGTGGCATATTGTATGTGTAATTACTACATGGATACACAGTACACAAACACAACAGCAAAATTGAAGACTTTCATTTAAATCACTTTGAATTGTCTATGATTGAATCTGCTTTCTGTGTATTTATTGACTTAATCATACGATCTTACACCAAGAGATATTTTAATGCCTCCATAAATCTCAAAACTACTCAAGGTAGAACACACTTCGTCGAAACTTGCACTATGAATTGAATATACCAATACACAATCATTTCAATTGCTGTCATTTATGGATGCATCGGCAGATTTGCCGGGTTAATGTTATTTTAGTGTCACTACCATCAAACTATCGGTCTAACTACTATTACTATTACATTAGTTACACATTTAAACTCGACAATAGAGCATAAACATAATCGACAATAGATCGCGAGTTTGCTCATTATGGGATCCTGATGTATACGCTTAGGGCTGAACATTTGAAATAAAAACTACCAAATATCATTCATATACTACATTTTTTAAAGATACTACTATATGGAATAGTACAAATAAACCAAGCAAATTAGCGCTATTAATGAATTCACAATTCACACAGCATAAGAGAAAATCTTTACGACAACGTTTACGACTTTATGCAGATGCATGCCATGTCACGACCGCGACCGATACAATAACCGCCGACCAGACTATCATAATGGTTGACTAGTATCTCCCGAGCCATATGATGACTATGGCATGTGTCTCAAACAAAGGTAATGTAGCATTTTTTAGTTTAAACGGTGATTCTGCTAGTACAAGCATAGCTTATCATTAAGAAAAGCTGGTTTTGATTGCATCTAAACAACAGAAGGCTTTAAACCATAAACAAAAAAAACAGAGATGGTTAGGTGTGATGATGATGAATCTAGCCAAATATGTACCCAAGTTGTTTTTTATGGCCAAAAAAAGTACGAAACTTCGTGTGCTTAATCAGAGCTTTATTTAATCATCACCATTCACCATTACTTTGCAAAGGGAAAAAGAATGTATTTATATGGCAAGTTTACTTATTCATGTTTGTGGTGATGAATATTCGTATTGAACAAGCTGAACAGACTAATGTGTTGATCATAACGTGTATTTCTAATTTTTTTTGGCTGTTGCTGATTAGAGATTTAATTTAAGCAGAAGTACAATGTTTTAAGGTCAAGATTCACTTCAAATTAAAAGCAAGATGAGCAAATTTTAGTTATGTTTTATATATCTATGACTTCATACAATGTCTGGCAGTCTGGTCTACCTTACCATTTAGGTAACTAAATAGGTTTAAAAACTTAAATGCGTAACTCGTCTGTAGTAATCATAACAATAACAACTACCCATTGTTGCACAACAGCCGATATATCTGGCCAAGACAGTTTCTTCCTCATGTACATGAACTGAACTGACTGTCTTGTGAAAAAAGTTTTTCTATAGTGTACACAAACGATGAGATCATTTTTCTATAACGACCAGAGATATATCATTGAGAATGAGGCACAAGGCCAATTATCAATTTGGTGTGAACTTGGTCGTGTAGTCGTAGCGTGGAATATTTGTTTGAATATGGAATATGCGTCAATTACATTCAGTTTCAACCGGAAAAGCATTAACCGTTTGACTTGCAGACACATTATGGGATCGAATTGCTGCTGCTAAAAATGATCACCTAATAGAGTCAAGCTTATGTTAATTTTCAAATCATTTCGCGTGTTCTCCGTTCGTATTTGCATTATTCCATACCTAACTTCAAGGTAATCATGGCTATAAAATATTCTTTGAACACCATGAGTTGACATGGGTAAAATAAAAATTTCGTTGCTATACACTAGTTTGTTGCGAAGTAAAATAGTTTTTAAAATGGGCATACCCAAATAATGGTATCTGACTAAAATGTAAACTTGAAATTAGAGTTATCATCATTTTAACAATATTATATGGTCAAGTCATCGGTAAAAAATACATACATGCATTGTATTGTGTATTGTAAGGAGTACCAAACGAAACGACGCCAATATACGGATAACTATAATAACAAAAAATATATTCCGTATTCCCGTGTACGGTACACTCTTTCCACTATGTCTACACCAAAATGCAAGATGGTTTCTAAAAGTGTACGAATTAGTAATGATAACATGTTTGCGCGTTGCCATCATTACAAAAACCCTCACGCATTAAAATATACTTGTTGTTCTGGAGAAAACTTCGGAGCACTTCCTGCCCTCAAGGGGCACGTTTTTTTGTGAGAGAACTATAGCAGCACGTACTACGTACGTACCATTGTTGATGTTTTGTTGTTGTAAATGCAGTTATCTGATATTACGTGGATTAGATATCTCTAATAGTATATATTATGGACATTATATTCTTATCTGGATCTGGCCAAACTGTATAGATACATTACTGTATTTATGATTCGATTAGAGTAAAGCCCCAGATTGGGATTAATATATATTTATGAGACTGAAGATTCGTGCAAGAAAACTTTTCCATAGTTGACCTTTTGTGAACTGTGTACTCGGAGAAACTATTTAGTAATTACATCAAGCAAAAGCGGGATTTCATTAGTGTTTTATAGCAAGCTTCATTTTTATCCTTTCTATATGGGCTAGTGAATTGTTATCTCAGCTAATAATACCGAAATATGGCTGATATTGTCATAAGAAAATAAGATGAAACTTATATAATAATTTCTGTACTGTTATTTTATTAAAGTTTTACAAATTAAACACCTCATTCATTAGTTGATCCTTATGGAGAAGTGCAGTCTTTTATGTGGGCACGAACTCAACTATAAATGGGAAGTTTAGATTCACAACTAAAGGTTAATGATGAAGTGTTTCGTTTCTGGACAATTCTTGCTAGATACATACGAATCGATATCGATCCTAGCTATTATATTTTCCATATGCTATATTCACCCGGCGTCGTGCTAAGCATCAAATACTACCATACATAAAACACATGGGGGTATATGATGCTTAGCCGACGCCGAGTGAATATAGCATGTGAAAAATACTATACATCTTAGAAAAGGTATACATGCCACTGGTGAGTTATTACGTGATGACAAAAGTGTGCGTTGTTTACATTCTTTGACATTGATTTACAAAATCTAGGAAGTATTGTTTATAATTTTAGCTTTGTATTCAGTTAAGAAGATTTTTACAACACTTCCCATAGGCCATCGATTTCTTTACAAAATACAAACATGAGATCCATTTTCAACATTTTATTTCATTTCTTGAATGAATATGATAATCTGTATGCCTAATATATGCATATCCAGTTTATATATTAACAATGACTTACACGAGTAGCCATTTGGCTTGACACTGACACTAATATTGTACATCTGTACCAAACATCCACAAAAATGAGCCATCGAGTTATGTTTGTGCCAGGAACGATTTATAAACAATAAACATTTTGTAAGTGAATCTTCGATTCGATTGTAGAGAGAAAATCGTAAATTCAATAATGTCTATTGACGATTTTATGTTCGAAATCACTTATGAGCGCAAAGTGAAAACTGGTTCATCATTTTTTAAAGCTTGCCTTGCCCTTTACTCCAACTATTCATAATAACACTTCATTTCTTTAGTAAACAAAATCATTTACTTACCTTAGTGTTAGGCTAGTTGATTCAATTCATACACGATTTATTCTGCGAATTACATAAATTTATCCTAGTTTGAAATTTATATAGGTGTAGATATATGTGTAACAAACTTTACAATGTAAATCAGAGCAAAAAGGCATGACAATACAGCTCATTTTAGTAAAAGTACAGTTCACACAACTGTCATACTAATAAAAAGAAAATGACGATGACGATGCATGTTGTTGCTGCGACTGTGTTCAATCACTTGCATATATTTCAATTTCAAGTATTGGTTTACCATTTTACCATCATTCGAGTTTACCATCCCAATTTAATTTATGACATGACTTGCGTCTATAATACTTCGATGCTAAATGTCAACTGGCACGGAGAGTACATGATCACCCCACGATCTTACACTGTTAATATGTAGGTACATACATATCATTTATGTACTTCCTGTCCTTTCAGTGTCCTCGACCCAAACTTCATTAAAATGGGTAGTGATGTTGATGCACCTAACCGAAAAAACCGAATGTGGGTGTCTTCGCACAAAGTTTTGTGTAGTTTTCCACTGAGAAAAAAACCTTTTTCATATTCATCGCTTCAAGCAAACTTAACACAGCCTTCAATCTCAATCCCAGAGGGCAAACTAAAGTAGTATCTAAAAGCAGGATTCATACCACGTTCGTAATACGTATCTTAGTTCCCGAATATTTCTGAGACAACATACCACATGTTACAACAAACCGGATCAGTATGACATGTCTAAAATAATGGTAACAGAGCGTATGGTGAAATATTGTGGTGGTAGCCGTGGTAGAATGAAAGAAGAAAAAAAGATAGAGAGAAGATGTCGTGTTTAGAAACGTTGTTTGGTATGGTATCGGTGCAAGTATTCCCTAAGAATAGATAGTTGTTGAAGTATGTAGGTATGTCACCGGTTTGAGAAGGATATAAGGATTCAAAGTTGTTTAGACACGGATTTTTAACTTAAAAGGATTTACTTTTAAAAAGTAAAAATGAACAGAGAAAGGCAAGAATGGGGATTGGAAGTTGGAACAAAGATTTCTTTTTAAAGTGCATGCTTCGCTTGGAGAGATTTCTATCTGCGCTTTGGAACGGAAGACTGAATACGAAACGAAGTAGGAATTACTATGCTTTTTCTTTCATGCCTATGAAATTTTGCTGCCCATGTGTCTGCCTGTCTACTTGATTTTGTGGGAGTAGGATTTGAATCTTAATAAACATTTTTCTTTTAAAATTTAAAATACGTATATAAATACTTGATCAGAGGAATAAGAAGATATAGTTATCGAATGGGAAATACAAATAGCTGTCGCTGATTGAATTATAGGGAATTAAAATGGATCAATTGATATGAGGACAATTTAGTATGTTTGGATTACATATGTCGGGAGTCGGGACTATAGAGAGAGATATTGAGATATATCTGGACATATGTACAAATGCTGAAATTATATGACCAGAAGCAGGCGGTGTGCAAGAAATTCCACATCTGATTAGCAGTAAATTTTATTCTCATGACGTTTTTCGTACATATTGCATGCTTGGAAATGTTTGCGATGACACTCTTCTTCTTATATATCAAAGTTAAGTGTAAAAAGTCGAAGCAAATGCCAACCTGCCATTTTCATCCATTCTTTTCTTGGATACACACCCTCCTGATTTAACAGATTTTTTTCTACAGTTCCAAACATTTTCGTTTTCCTTGACTTTTGACTACTTTTTTTACTACTGTTTACTCCTTTCTTCATTCTTTGTCTACTACACCACCACACCAAAAGTACAAAATGCTACAGGCCAAGTAGTATAAGTTTAACATTTAAATGTTGAGAGAACACAGTCTCGTAGTCCCAAACGAAACTTACACGGAAACAAACCATTCATTTCATACTTTATCCTCCTGCAACAGAAACAAAGTAAAAGTTATTGCTGGCAATAATGATTTCGTACTTTTGGGTGATTCCCACTAAACAGTTTATTTATACTGTAGAGAGTAATCTCAGCCCTCAAGAAAGCCGTTATGCTTAAAAATGAAATGGCCACATTTCATTCCCATTGAATGATCACATAGTAGCACATGCATGACAATAATTATATAAAAAAATACCATGTGAAACTATTAAGAAGATTCCAGACACGTTGTGTTACTTGCTGCTCATGCATGTTTCAACAGTGAACAGTGAGCAGCAAAGCAGACATAATAACACTGAACATACATATATTCTAAATAAGAAAAACTAAAAGAGTAGATTATTTTTAGTTTCCGAGATGTTTGCCAGCGTCCTAGTTCAAAGTCGTCGTCACACAGAGTGTACACATATATTACGTACGTTTTTGTACACGGAGGAGAAGAGAACAAACAGGCACAACAGTCATTTTCTCGAGCAATGGGATTTTTCGCATTTCAATGTAGGGCAGTTTTAGTTTCCCGATGTGTCCCATGTATTCTCGTTTGGTGCTCTACCGCTTCATCTATTTCTCTTCATTTAGCATACATGGCTGGTTAATATGTATATGTTTGTAGGCAGTTCAACTCTTCTTCAGGCTATAACGTTAATGTAATTGCCATTTAACATTTGCATGTGCAGCATTAACGTGTCCGCATTGATACTCCTACAAATACAACAAGCGCTTTACAATTTTTAGCCTGAAGATCTCCTCGTCTAAAGTTTTTTAAAACTGTGTTACCCCTGCTCTACCAAAAATGTGTGCTTTTACAACACACATCATCCTCCTTCTCGTACCATACCCCATACAGAATACATTCTTTTAGCATTATTTTCTTGAAAAAAAAGAAAGATTCGGTTTTCGGTGGAGGAATTATAACGAAATGAATGAATGTCGTGTGTTTTCAGTTTTTTTCTCTCTATGTTTCTTTTCCTGTTGTGGTTAGGCTTGTAACATTAGAAAAAAAACTTGTATTTGAATACATGTAGATTATGTTCCCTCTGCCTGTTTCGTGCCTCTGCTCACTAACTACTTTAGTACATACATAGTTTTAATGGACGACTTCACTAAATGCTCTAGATTGGTTCTGTCCCTTTTTCTTTTTAGTTTTTCTTCCCTTTTTATCCGTGAAATCTCCATTGTACGCGGAAAACAATCATTTTGACTATAGTCCCACTCACACACACAATCATGTAGGTATGTAGGAAAAAGTTGTGTGCAGTGGAGTAACGATAAATAATAGCAATACAAAAGTAAATGCAAAAAGGTAAATGAAAGTACGATTAAGAGAGTAAAAGAGAAAAACCGTTTTTTATTACAACTCTGTAGATTACTCACTTATATTTGCACATAGAGTTTTTCGTTTTTGTTTTGTTACAAAATAAAGTTCAGTGAAAGTAAGCAAATATATAATACATTTTTTTCTGTGCTTTTTACACCTGTTCAATTACAATTTACTTATTTATCTTAAAGAATCGAGGTAAAGTTCCGGAGAATAAAGACAAGGAAGAAAAAAAAAGACTGCAACAAACGAAATAATAATAAAATATAAAAGTGCAAAGAAAAAAAAGTTCACTGTTCCGTTCTGCAGGAAAATAGATAAAAACATTGTTTTTGTCGCTACTCGCAGAAAAAAGTCTACTAAGAAGTATCTCAGGTTGTCACCAACAAAACAAAAAAAAATACTTAATACGACAGCAGCAATTGTTATTTTTTTCTTTGAGACCAAAGGGTTTACGCTCTGGGGAAAAAGGACCAAAAGAAAACATCTACATAAATAGCTAGACATATTTTGATATTCAACAACAAGCGGACAGCTAAATAAGGATTTTTTCCCTGGTCACAGACACAAGTCACGAACAATTTGTTTTTGGTACGATACCCCCATTAAAGAAGAAAGCAAAAAGGAGTAAAAAACAGTCCTGTGTCAGAGAGAATAGAACAGATTGTGAACGGAAGCCAGCGACACATATTTTAATTCAGCGTGTGGTTTGTTGGTTAGAGGTTTTGTGGGTACTCTGCGAAGATAAAGAAAAACAAACCAGATATTTTACACTTAAAAAAGTAGGAAACGAAGTCGAAAGCTAAGTTATTGTCAAAGTTAATAAAAAAGAAATATTTTTCCAGTACAATATATAGTAGTCTTACTCCCATTTTAACTGACGACAGTGAGAAGTAGTTAATAATGTTCAAAAAAATCGCATCAATTTCCAGTTTGGGGGTAAGTGAGAAACACCCATTATATGTTTGTCTTCTTTTAAAACTTCTGGACCTTTCATGTCCAGAGGTTGTTTCTTTTGAAGAAGAAAATATATTGAAAAAAGTGCTCAACTGTGTAATATTTTTCATGTGAAAAAATGTTAAGACACATTTGTGTGGTCATTTTCTCAGCAGCATAGGAAAATACGAATTGCATGGAAAGAAATGATATACTCCGCAGAAAAATAACCTAAATATTTTTTTGAATGTACCTTACTATTATTATTCCAGTTACGTAAATCTTTTTTAGAACTTTTGTGAATAGAAGAAGGAGGCAACATAATATTTTTTCTTAAAAAACTATATGGCAAATGGCGGTCTACTATATTTTCTCTTGACGTTTGCATACCATTTTAATGTAATATAATAATGTAATCTGCAATGCAAACGAGCAGATCTGTTTTTTGCCATAAAGGTCTGTTTCTCTGCATGTTAAAATACGTACTAGATGTAAACGTAAACTCTAGTTGTTTGTTTGAATGCGCTACTTCACAGCGACATTCATGAGGACGACCATCATCATTAGAATCATCAACATTATATGTCCCGGAGGACAGCACATTTTGTGAGTTAGGAAGAAATTGTATATTTTTGAAGTTACTATGTTCTGTGCGCTGAAACTTTTTCTGTGGAAGTCTTGAAGATACGGTAGAATTGTTTAAAATTAGGTACTTTTCTCACTTTATTATGTGCACGTTGGTGTACAAGTGATTTTTTTTTTGTTTTCAATTTTTTTTGTCGTTTAAGAAGTCCGACCCGTATTCGATGTGTAGTCTTTGAAAATGTAATTCATACATTTATATTTTACTCTCTAATGCCACACATGCTAATACTATCGCGTCTCTACTTTGCTAGTTGTGACGATGTGAAACTAAAAAAATGCTTTTCACATTGTATGTAGGTGTATTTTTGCATGGCTAAAATGTTACCGTTGGAGTTGGAATAAGATTCTGTTTTGTAACTTTGTTGCTCTGTGTGTTTAATTCTAACTAAGTTAATATAAGTACAAGAGTAATACGAACGAGCACTATATCTGCTCTACTCCATGTCTACATGTTATGCAATTTATTTTATGTTTCCACCACTACCGCCACCATCCATGCTTCTCTCTCTCTCTCTGAATCTGAACTTTTATATTTGCACGTCTCCTTTTATCTTGACTCGACCTACTGCAGGATTTACTACAATTTTCAAGTTGTTTTTTGTACTACAGTGAAATCGTTTTTGCTATAAGGATGGTGTCTGTGTCTTCTTACACTTGGTTTTCTACTTGGACTAATGGTGTATGGCTTCGTTTAGTTCCATAAAAACAACTTTGTCCTTGCTCTCCATTTCCGACAGCATCCGTGAATTTTTGTGTATTACTTTGTGAAATATGTATGCAACTTTTTCTCTTTGGTTCTTCCAATACTATTGCTGTTGTCTTTAACGCCTCCACCACCACCTTAGTGAAAAGAGCATGAAGATAAATATCGTGTTTTGGGACCAACTTTTATCAGAGATGAAAAGAATGATGTAGCTATAACTGTTATCGAACAAAACATTCTCTGGGTCCATCTACGTACCTATGTTTAAATATTCCTTTGAAAAAAGTACTCGTTATCAACTATCCCATTCAACTCGAATGTACATTTTACTATTTGCTAATTTTGTAGTCGTTTCCAAAACAGTTAGAAAACAAAAGAGAAACATATTGAAAGAGAGGGAATAATGTTTCTATAAATATCATTTCAAAAATACAATACGTTACGATGTACCTTGTCAACTAGCCATTGTTTTGTTCATGCACTGAATCCACTATTATCCATGCTTTTAGTTGTTTCTATTCTTTGGAAACAAAATCCGAATTGACACATCTGAAGCATTGTTATTCAGTCTCCATTCTTCTTTGGTCTCTTTTGTCGAATTGTGTTCTCTAATCAAGCATTTGTGTAGACACTTACAACAAGGCAATTTTAGTACATTGAACAGTCACGTTGTTGATATGGGACATGCAAAAAATTCTACGTGGAAAGATTTGATAATGCGTGCAGAAGATGTACAGTTTCTTCGTTTTAAATGCAATTAGCATTAGCTTGAATAAAGAATTTGATACGATTTTTATTTTTACCTTACTCATTCGACTACTTCATTCGAGAGAAGTTAAAGGTATCATGGAGTTCCAAAAGAAGTAGTCTTGAATGAACGCAACGATATAAAAACAAAACACAAAGGATCGGTTACTGTGTCAAAGAGTCAGCTTTCCGGAGGTACATTGCAGGTATTACAAGAGAGGACAGTTGAACATAAAATTACTCATAAAATATGCATATACTGAATAAAAAACTGATATTTTGTTAGTGGGCGCATTATGAGCTATATGACGCTTTTGCGAATATATTGGTAAAATTCAGTGACATAAGCGTTTCACCAGTTAACTTAATTACTAGGTTTGTAACTTTGCTGAAGAAGATGCGATTAATTTGTCTTAAAGTTTACATTGCATTGTAAATGAGTTTAAGCTAATTTTTGCTGATGCACAAGAGGAAACTCCTCGAACGTTTTTAGTTTTCTATTATAATATCATAAAATCAAACCCATTAAATGATGTTTAAAAAGAATCGATTTCATTAAAAAACGTAAGTAAACATATGTAACAATATGCTTCTTTGTATGATATGTAGTAAGTCACTAAAAAGTAGTTTCTATCTCTGACATGAAAATCAAAATCAAGCAACCAGAAAAAATGCTTATCTTATTTGTAGCCTAATTCGCATGAAGTTGTAAAACTTCAATCTTGCTGTGATCAGCATTGCCGGTAGCATGGTTACATACTAAATGCTATACTATGTAGGGAAAAGTTCTCAAAAGGCAGTATAATAGTTCGTATCGTGAGATGCAAGAGAAATTAAATTAGTATTCATATTAGTTAAAGCGGACTTCATGGATGACATTTGGAAATATAACAATTTATTTCTCGAGCTTTCGAATATTAACTATATTCATCTTCAGGAGATAATTGGAAAATATTTTTAACAAGAAAAATACAATGTGTACACATTTAAATTAACCTAAGTACACTTATTTTGAAAGATTCAACTGTCGGATGTCAACACGTATTTGTGCTTGGAAGTTCGACATGGCACATGACGACTGACTCTATGATCTATGATGATGCAAATGATAACTCCAAAATGCTTACTGCATCTCATTTTCTCCCAACGTAGTATATTGTGTTTATGACGAACAACAATGAAATAGTAATAAAAGTAAATGAAGCAACGATCACGACATAAGAGTATTTTCCCTATGCAAGGGAAATCCGTGTGTTTATGTAATATTTATAGTAAAACGGGTGGCTGGTGCACCACCATAGAATTTTGGGAGCATAAAAGCTTATGAGGAGATGAGAAAATACTAAACTCTCTAAACTAAAATAGTTGTATGTTCCAGGCAATGAAAATGGGATAGAGCTTCCCAATGCATGATTTAACTCCAAGTGCAACATGAATATTTTTATTTCAAACCTCTCGATCAAGCTTCTGTAAATTGAATGTGTGAAGTGAACTCTTCTCTCTGCTTTCCTCTTTTGCTAGCTTTTAGTTCTTATGTTATATGATGTTGTTAGCAACTTTTGCATTTGTTAGCTTTTCCTCCAGCAACCCATGTTGCTGTACAAATCACATGAAATATCTGTGTAGAACAGCAAAAATCCTTTGTATTTCCATTGAATTGTGTACACAGAGAGAGAGAGAGAGAGCTAACAATAATGAAAGTATTATGAAGGCACAAAAATACAATAATAAAACTATACTCTAATAACACTATCCTCGTTATTATCATCCACCAAAGCATACAACCTTCTTTCTTTGCTCTGGTCCCACTGTAAAAGGAAAAGCATGATGGGCCTAGAAAGAAATTTCGGGTTTGATGTGAGTCGTCGCCGAATTCGTATCGATCTGATGACGTCACTCCCCCTTCTTTCTGTCTCTCTCCTTTCTCCTTTGGATTGTTGTTACATTTATGGTATGTGCTTGAAGAATATTTGAGGGAATGCATAGAGAGCTGTTGGAGAACGTACCCTTATTCTTATTACTATGCTGGCTAGTTCTCTTGGATAGCTGTTGTTGGTGGTGTATTGTAAAGTAACTCTGTGTTCCAAGCCACAAGCGCACTTTCACCCAACTTATGGCTTTTAGTCTGACATTTTCGGGTGTGGATAGTTGAACACCGCCTTATCCGGAGACAAGGAGAGAGTGCGAGAGAGAGAGAGGCACACAAGAAATATTATATACAGTTTTTAGATAGCATTTACAATAAAGACTGTGTGAAAAAGTGGTTGGATTTTGTGGTGAAGTTGAGTTTAACCGAACAAAAATTAGTTATCTTACGATATACTTCTTGTCATTTAAAAGTTTGCACTGATAAAATAATTAAAAAACAGTAAAAAGCTTTAAAGGTTTCATTTTCATCGCATCAACTCAAGTTATATTAGTATAAATAAATAAAAATAATAAAATTATCTTTGAAAAAAGTGCTTGCCTTGTATTGTAATTGTTCTTGCTTCACAACCTATAAACGAATGCAGTGCTTTCACGTTTTACTTGTGGAAATTTTAGTTTAAAATAGTGACAGGATGGTCACTGAGAGCTCTCAATCGGTAAGAAAAAACGGGCCTTTAATACTTTTTAACCATATTACATTTTTCTCATCCGGCATTTAAAAAAATTATCAAAATTGAAATACTGTGGTAAACCAAAAATTAAACAAAGTGAATAATTTGAAATCGACCAAAAATGCCTCAGTGCAAGGCAAAAAACAAACATAAATATTACTTTGTAATTTTCTACAAAGATCATTTTTTACTCTTTATTCTTATCAGATACCGTATAGAATTTTTTTTCTTTGGATTTTGTATACGCAACAAAAAAAATCCTCAATAAACCGACTCAGAGTCGGAGTCCCTGAAGATAAAAAAATACAAAATGCATTATGGTCTTGTTTAAAGCCCACCACACAAGCGTTCATTCGTTCATTGTACACATTTTACCATACATAAAATATTATTAAGAAGGTCCACCAAAAAATGGTAGTAGTCCAAGAAGATAACTCAAGTTTGGCAAAGAAAAAAAAATTGTAAGAGAATTATATATCCAAGCGGGCAAGTCAGTAGCAGAATAGCAAGCACTGAAGTTTATGTTATGACCGCTTTTGGCTAGTAAAAGAGACGACAGAGCCACCATCATAATAAAACCTTATTATTATTATGTACTAAGCAAAGTAGTAGTTGTGTAGTTTTGCTGTGTGTATTCTGTGTGCCAAGGAAATAGGAGGAAAAGCCAGAAAGAGAGAGAGAGAGTGGCAAAAGCAGAAAGCAATCTTCTTTTTTCCCGTCTTCTCCTACCACTTTAATGGGTTGCTGTGCTGCTCCTTACCGTAACCCGTAACGCAAGTAATAGTAGTTCTGTGTGGAACGGCGCTGTAAGCAAAACAAGCAAAGCGATAGTAAAACACTGCTGCAAACTTTCTCTGCATTGTATCGATCGCCATAAGCTTTTCTATCTCCCTTTCTTTTTTTTATATCGGCACTCGGCACAAAAGCACAAGAGGAAATGAACAGGTATATATACATACATTACTTGACCATGTAAAAATGTATACGTGCTTTAGGATACCACCACCACCACTAGTGCAAAGTACAATAACATCATAATATATTTTATACCATATTATTATAATGCATATATATGCATTCCAATTCCCAAGCACTACGGGCCTTTTTTTACTGTGTAAATTACACAAAGTGTATAATATTATGTGCACAGAGTTATTTTTCAGTTACTTCACTTCTCCATCTCTCTTCAGCAGGCAGGTCTGGTCTGGCTCGTGTTACGATAATAATGATGCCTTGTGTACACTTCGGTGGTTTCTTTGCCCCCACCATCACCAAAAAAAGAGATGTGATGTTTGATAGTACACTTTACATCCTAAAGTACACATTTTATGCATACCTGTGTAACTTTGCTGATACTTTTTACCTGTTTTTTTTTGTTTGAGTTAAAAGGGATTGATATCGGTATTACACTCCTTTTCCATATGGTAATGTAATGTATGTATTTTTATTTATTCGGGGGCATTTATTGCACAACGACCAGTAATGTAAGAAGGCTGTGCAAACATATAATCATATCCTGAAATGATAATTGTAGCCATAAACGAGGAAATGATATTGGAGAGTTGTCCGCTTTTCTGATCAGAATTCCTGAAATCGAAATGAACGCCTTCCACACGAACCGTCAAATTTTTTGTTGTAATTTTGCCATAATTGGAGCCACTTCTAATGCACCACGTCCTAAAACCACGTGGAAGCGATTGATTGCTTGTTTGTACTTATATTACTTACCATAAAAAACTATTTTGATTTTTAACAAGTGATTTCTAAATAATTTGATCAACTTTAATGTTGCTTTCTACTCAGTTAAGCTGAGATTTATTTATATGTCCAATGATTCCATTTTTATGTATTTGAGTGATAACCTTTGCGGTGGAGTGTTATCAATGTTTTAGAAAAATATAAACTTTTTTTAGTGTCTTATGAAGTTTTAACAAAGTACCTGTTACAGTTCTTCACGTTACACTGTAATCAGTTGGAGCTAAATTTATACATGTATATAACTTTGATGTTATAAAATTAGGACAGTAGTCATTTTGAAGGTCAAGTCATGAGGACAAGAAATTGTAGGCTCCTCTTATAACTATGCCAAGACAACTACAACACATAGTGTATTTTAGGCTTTTTGTTTGCCAAAGTTGGTTTTAATAATAGATGAGTTTACGTAAGAATGTTGAAAAGTAACAAAAATTAGTTTTTGCGATACTCAATGAACGCTATTGATTACTCCAAATTTATTTGCAGCATGTAGACAGGCACATTGGTACATGTGTCAGTACTAGAAACGCCTATCTTTCACAGATTCATTAAATTATATTCTAATTAAAGGCTAGAGCTTCAAAATTCTCACCAGAATTATAAGCTATCTTCGTCATGTGAGACATTGTCAATTATTGATTCTCGTCAGCCAGCAGAATAGCAGATGCAAGTATAGCATTTACCTCCTTTAACGTCAATCAAAACTCCAGTAATTTTAATCACGCTATCAAAATCGTTTATTATAAAAATCAGGAAGAATATAAACATTTTAATTGACTCACCGTTTACTTAACATTTGCAATGTCTTTCATAAATCCTGAAAGTTGTTTGTTTCAGTTTAACAACAGACAGCTTGCATGAACATGTGTGTAGACGGATTTGCTCATCATGGAATCAATGTTTTGATTTTATACATGTCAATACAGGATGCCCATAATAATAGAAAAGACGTGGGTGACACATCTTTTTTCATTTATAATCTGTTATTACTTCTTCCAGTCTGTATGTGCTTTATCATCATGATAATAAATTTGATTTTCCTGTCTACCCCAATAAATGATTTGCATTTGGTAAAAAGGGATTGTGAAGTCGCACACACCAAATGATTTGCGCGTGTGGATTATATTATGTCATTCTGTTATGCCTCGTTGACTATGCGACATATCAGTATTACATTTTGTTTTGAATTCTGCTTGAATCCTAAGGGAAAAACAGAATCATACCGGTGGTGGTGGGGTTGTGTGTAGCCAAATTTTGTATCTAGATTACAGTCTGTACAAAATATATAAGATAAGGGTGCACGAGCGAGTGCTCACAAATAAGTAATCAGAAAAAAGGATGAATCACAAAAAAAAAGGTTCACTTCCTAACGTCACTATATCGTCATCTTGGGACAAAAGAATTACATCAATTGTGTTCGTTCATTTCAAAATGTCGTTTTTCTGAATAATATTTTCGGATGTACACGACACATAATATTACGCTAGCAGGACGGGGTCCATCGAGATTGTTGATCATTCCCTGTCATTTCGTTGGACTTTATTCATTAATAAAAATGACTACTGTAAGGAAAGTTAGTTAAAACCGCCTTCTCCTTTTCTACCATCATTCATGAATAGCAATTTTCAGCATGACATGTTGAATATAAATGAAAATTTTGTTGATTAAGATTATTCAGCAAGCAACAGGGAAGCCTTTGTCAAGCTAATCACAATTCTTTAGTATGACAACATGCTTTTTTCAAGTTGCAGCTGGAATCAAAAATTATATTACCGAGAAATTCTTGAAAGATTATTGGCATTTAATAAAATAGGTCTTTACAATTTAAAAAAAACGACAAGCCATGGCATGATGAGTTTGGTTTGCACTTGTTCGTATGTTTTGTATTGTTATTGTGTGCAATTTAAAGAATAATATCTACTCTCTGGCTTCTACCAGAACGCTAAGAATAATATTTCAATGTATACAAATAAACAAATAACAAAAAATACTTTGTGTGTTCAATCACTGTACATTGTACATTCATGTGGTATTTATGTAGGTTAATATTTTATGCTTTGCTAGACTCCTTGCCATTCAATCCTCCCTGCTCCTTTTCGTTTCGTCATAAAACCATGTTAGCTTCCGAAATAGAAGAAAAAAATACACCCAATATTCATCTAAAGTAACAGTCAGTACAGTAGCCTGACATTTCGTCTGTAGACAAAATATCCATTACGTGCATCAGTACATAAGCGATTTGACGCTCAAGAACAGCCTTTTTTGGAATCGGTAAAACGAGTGTGTTGCTTTCGTGCAATGTTTCGCCTCCCGCAAGTGTTGCACCCTTACTACTCATTAATTTATGCAGCTTCTGCTCACTCACTCAGACTGCTCCCTGATATTTTTACAGCATTGTCCCCCATGATGCGGTACACTGTGTGGTATGCTATGTCGTACAAAGTATATGGCTTCTAGGAGTGGAGTGCCGAGTGGAAGCAAGAAATATGTGAATTCTGAATGGACACATTCTTTAGATCGCTTGTACTATAATTATCTGAAGCGGACTTGATTACCTTTTTTCTTACTTGTATTATTTCACCAAGCAGAAAATTTTAACTTGCAAACAAAGTAAAAAAATTTTTTGAAAAAAATCTGAGAATAGTGAAAGAATACACTGAAATCTGTAATATGATATGCAAGAAAGAGTAAAGAAACTAAAATATAAACTACATTACATTTACTCAATGGGATAAACTTTGGGTACATTTTAAAACAAGAAGGTTCTCTGCAAGTATTAAAAAATAAGTTTTATGATGCAATAATTTTTAGTTTGAGTACTAAAAATACTAATTCCATATTCCATTACTTTCCTTTGCATAATCTTATAAAAATATGTTAAGGGTAAAGTTGAGCTTGTATAATGTGAAAGAAATTTCATCATTCATAGACCTCGTCATCATGCATCAGTTCAATTCTCTTTTATTGACTTTGTAGGGATTCATTTCTTTCTAAGCAAAACATAAAGTATTTCGATATATCAAAATTCCCATTGGGATCGGGATACAAATCAACTCGGCAAGAGCTCTTGGCTGATAATGTTTACCTCGATAACTTGACTTTTCTCTCACATGCCTAAAATATAATAGCTTTGCATCAAGCAAACCAGGTATTCATCATGTCTTAAAAGAAATTTTCATTATATGCGTGCCTAGTTATTAGCTTTCCTAGTGTACACAGCTCTAATAAATATTGAATTGAAGCATGGTTTCTTTGATAAATAGTTTACTTGCGTGTTTTTATCTCACAACCTTTTACCATTCTCATTCCTAAGCAAGTTCAGCTACTGTACTACGTTCATGATTATGATATGCGTGCAAGCCAAGCTGAATCCGATAAAATAAATAAACTTAATACAGTTGTTTTACTACTGCTACAATAATAAAACGATACCCAATCCTCGGAGAGTCTTTCGGGGAAAAAGAAAGCAATGTTATCCTCGTGACCAATGCCTATTCAAATATCCCCCATGGCCATGGCCACATAATATGGTAGTTCTAGACTTTGGTCTAGTGGAATGTTTAGCCGTTCCACCCTTAATGACCTTGACAAAGAAAAACTACTTTTAGAACACGTGGACATTTCAATTTGTCCATTATATTTAAACTGCTTTAAGGCATTTGCGAATAAGAGTTATTTCTGCTCATTATTTTTTTTTGCCTGTGTACATGCGCATACAATTCCAATATATATATACAGTTCAGTTTCAATTAAAACAAAATATATTTTAGCAAGACTCACTCAAAGAGAGTTCGTTCTATTTTTCAATATGCATACTACTGTAAATCATCCAATGAGAAAATGATCACAGGTCTTTTGCTATTTCTAATAAATAGTTATGAATATAAAATTAATTAATGATAACGTTTATTTGTGAATCTAGTCGGAGCCTGGCACAGGGCTTCTAAGGGCGGCTCGTGCGGGTAACTTGGAGAAAGTTTTGGAATATCTGAAAGCTGGCGTAGACATTAATACTTGTAATGCCAATGGTCTCAATGCATTACACTTAGCAAGTAAGTTTGTCAAATAATTCCATTTTTATTTCTATTACCTATTAATATTAAAATGAACGATTAAAGTTGAGTAAGAAGCTGCCACAGTGTAACTTGTATTTAACATTTGAAAAATTAAGTAGTTTGAAATATAATTTAAGATAACAAGCTGTAAACTATGCACATTACAACTGTAAAGGTAGTTTTCAGGATTAAACTACCTGAAAATGTAGTTGTGCCGGTGCATATTTGGTAGCTTGAAGGAATAGTTCAGTAAAGAGCTCTCAAATGAACACTTTCACTTGTCTCTTTTTTCCAACTAGGTAAAGATGGTCACGTAAATGTAGTGAAAGAGCTCCTGGAGAGAGGAGCTAACGTCGATGCCACAACCAAGAAAGGAAATGCCGCCATTCACATAGCCAGCTTAGGTAAGTACTACTACTTGTATAGAATTTTCTATGACTGCTCTATTCCCGAAAAAAAGGAAAATAAAAATGCTGGGAACCCTGCCTCTATCTTCATACTCAAAATGGAAAGGGTCGACGAGAAAAAAATATTATTGCAATTTTTAATTCGCAATGAGGCTGTGAAGAAATAAATTGAGGAGAAAATGATGTTAATATTTTCTAAGAATTGCTTTTTACGTTTTTATTGCATTTCATGTGTACGTCTCTCTCTGTGACCTACTTGCCACCTGCAACCCATCTGCTATATGTCTGTTTGTAGCTGGTCAAGAGGAAGTGGTCCGCCTCCTGGTTCAATTTGGAGCTAATGTTAACCTCCAGTCTACAAATGGATTCACTCCTCTCTACATGGCAGCGTAAATGTTTTAAGAAAATTTTGTTTTCCGCTTTTCCCTCTCTATTCACTTACTATCTCAACAGTTATATAACATGTACCTTTCACTTCCCATTTCTGACAAACAGAAACCTCTTCTCCTTACCTCAGCTCCTTTCCCTTTCTGCATGGTAGAATGTATTTAGAAGAAGATACTTTACCCTTTTTCCTTCCTAGATAACGTTCCAGTAAATTTATTATCTCACAAGAGTATTTTTTCCTTGTTGCAAAACTAAACCCGAGCCGGGTAGAAAATCTTTATGAAAATGGTTGAGCTTCCGCCAAATGATGTCAGCTTTTTTATACATGTTCTATTTCGCACCATTCCTCAAGTGAAATTTAATACATATTTTGCAGGCAAGAGAATCATGATGGAATCGTCAAGTTCCTCCTGGCCAATGGAGCAAATCAGTCCTTGGCCACAGAAGATTTATTCACACCTCTTGCAGTCGCGTAAGTTAAAGCTATGAAAATGTGTTTTAATTTTTCGAGTATGAAGCAATGAAGCAATTTATAAGCTTTATGCCATGCTACGTAATACCACCTAGTACAATGATTTACGAGCATGCGAAAATTACAAGAAACTTTCCCTATTTCGCCTCAAGTGATTTTTTTCCATTTTCCTTCATGGATATATGAACTACTTACATTTTTTAAAAACTACGCTACTAAATAACTGAAGGCGAAATTCTCAAGAGAGTTTCATAAAGCCAGCTTCTAGTTTTACACATCCCTACCTAGATCTCCTTTTTGCTTATTCTCTTTTGCGAATAATCCTCACATTTTTTTGTATACTCCACTCCACCCTTGTGTCCAGGATGCAACAAGGACATGACAAAGTTGTAGCGATACTACTGGAAAACGATGTGAGAGGAAAAGTTCGTCTCCCTGCTTTACACATTGCGGCAAAAAAGGATGACTGTAAGGCAGCAGCTCTGTTACTTCAAAGCTCTGGAAATCCAGATGTTACATCCAAATCCATGTTTACTCCACTACATATTGGTACGTTGAAAACACATTTTTCCCGTTTACTTACGATGATACATTCCAGTTCGACGTATGTAACATTACAAATGGTCTTTAGATTTATTGTCATATATCATCATTCTCATGCTACCATTGTATACATTACTTTACTACACATGTTTTAACAAAATGGGACGAGAAGCACAGCAGCCGGAAAAAATAAAATTAGAAAGAGAGATAGATGAAGTAGTTGAAGCATTTTTATCTTGGCTACTGGCTTTTGGTTGTTGGTGTGGTGTACAAAAACACGATATGATACGAACCAACTTTCATTTCTCTCTGGTAGTTCAAGAGATGTAGAGTGTAGATACATTCAGTCAGAAGATAAATATCATGGCACGGCGCGATTATATTCTATTTCTTTTGTACGTTGCTGACGTGATGATTAAGTTATGATTATGATTTAGCAGCGAATGCAGAGCTAAAAGCTTGTCGACGACTGTTGTAGGTTGAGAGATCCGATTTTTCACTAGTTTGACATGGAGCCACTCCAAACAAACTAGTACTCTTTTATTATCTCCTCCGTAAAACAGTTTTCAAACCGACAAGGCTAGTCACCACTTTCTAACATGCATAAATGCTTACATTGCATTATGTGACCAGTGATGTGATGGTGATGATTCGTATAATATGTATGTAATACCACGCACACACGCCTACATGATAATATTATTACTTGCTCTTTATATTAGTCATTTGTATGCCATCCACTTTACATACGTTTACTGCAACTTTCAACGTTTATATGAAACCGTCGTGATGCAAAAAAATACCTAAATATTATTTTATTTTTCGTTTCAGCTGCACATTATGGGAATCTCGCAGTTGCAACATTGCTGCTGGATAGAGGAGCTGATGTTAACTTCCAAGCTAAACATAATATCACCCCGTTGCATGGTGAGTGACTCATTATTTTAAATGATTATTGCAGGCCGTCGCCCAATATATAAGAACAATGTCCAGAGAATCCAGATTAAATTAAATGATTATGTCATCATATCATGCATGTTTATAAACTGTCACGATGTCACGTATGAACACGTGTTTACTCCTTGAAATTTTTCTTATGATACAATTAGTATACAACAAAACAACATTTTTTTTTGAATCATGACGTTTATTCTAAAAAGAATAAATGTAAGATAACGATGTTCCTAGTTCCTACATTTTCCAGCAATTCTTTTTTACACGTTGGCCACCCACGATATAATTCAGTTTTAGATCTTACATTTTATGGTTGTTGTTCATTTCAAAAAATAAAATGAAGCTGTCACCAATCAAGTTAATCCAATGATGGCCAAGTGAAATCTCTTATAGTTGAACGAATATTATGATAAAATTTTGGTCATACCATCTTACAAATATGACTAATGGAATCTTACACATCTGTCATCATGTACCTTGTTTATGAATATTTTTTTCCAGTTGCCGCAAAATGGGGCAAAGGGCAGTTGGCTTCGCTTCTTCTGGAAAGAGGAGCAAATATTGAAGCCAAAACGAGGGATGGGCTGACACCATTACACTGTGCGGCAAGGTAATCCTAAAACTATGTAAATATTAGTGTGCTATTACTTACACACTTTTTTCGGCGTCATTCAAACATTCATACTTAATTAAAACGATAGATACTGATTAAATTATCTTGTTTTCAAGATAATTTTCAAGTCAACAGAACCTTGACATAAAATTAAACTAAATTGGTCATTGATTGCGTGCGATGTTGGTGCTGGTACTTAAATGATATCATTCATTTCTTATTGATATTTTGTGCTCTACAGATCTGGTCATGAGCATCTAGTCGATCTTCTGTTGGAGAAAGGTGCTCCTATCAGTGCCAAAACCAAGGTTGGTTCAATTCTACAGCTTTTCCATATAGTTCACTCATTTTATGACCCCCTTTTGTCATATTGCACTAATGGCTAATAATCTACCGTAATTTCTCTCGTTTACTTTTTTCAGAATGGCATCGTCCCATTAGCTATGTGTGCTCAGGTAGGCATATTCATATCACATGTTACTATTCTCTCTATGCATAAGTATGTACCATAATGGCCCTATTAATAGCGCCAACTCATCAAAGCCATTTACTGTTATTAACAGTTTTGAAAGACTTGCTAATGAGATAAATTATATTTTGACAGGGTGACCACGTTGATGCCGCAAGGATTCTTTTGTATCACAAAGCCCCAGTGGATGATGTTACCGTAGACTATCTTACTTCACTCCACGTAGCAGCCCATTGTAAGCAAACAACATAAAAAATAGCAATAATACTACCTCTATGCGCCTCTTATGTCTGCTTTTATTGGTTTTTGGTGAAATGTCGATAAAAGGATTAAGTCGATATCAATTTCCTTTTCTCTTGCTTCATTCTACAAATTACGTTCCTTCCATCAGTCACAAAAAATGCTTGTTCTTTTTATTCTATGAGCCTATTATGTTGTATGTCTACCGTAATTTCGTCTACGGGAATGATAGTTGTTAGCAGTACTACTCCATTCCTGTACAAATGATGTTGTGTATATGCAAGTAAAGTGCTTTTATCATTCATTCTGTTCATTTTCATGAATGGATTTTTTTTGGTTGTTTAGGTGGTCACGTCCGTATTGCTAAGCTTCTCCTGGATAGGAAAGCAGATCCAAATGCAAGGGCTCTTAATGGATTCACTCCACTTCACATCGCCTGTAAAAAGAATAGGATTAAAGTTGTTGAGCTGTTATTAAAGAATGGAGCGCATATTGAGGCGACCACGGAGTCTGGATTGACACCACTTCACGTAGCTTCCTTCATGGGATCCATGAACATTGCAATATATCTGCTACAAAATGGAGCGAAACCAGATGCTACTACTGTTCGAGGCGAAACTCCACTTCATTTGGCTGCCAGAGCGAACCAAACTGATATTGTTCGGATTCTTCTGAGGAATGGAGCATCTGTGGATGCAGCAGCAAAGGTAAAGCCTATCAGTAAAATTTTAGATTCGTTTTCTTCAGTAATATACAAAACCACACCAGTCACCAGTAGTTATTATCTTTATGAACAATTTCATCGTTAACGACTCCAACAGAATAAATAATGACGTATATTTCTGTTTCCTTCTTTCGTTTTGCCCATATCTCCTCTTGTTTGCAATGAAGAATATTAATGACTCAGATACATACTCCAGATTCATCTCTTCGTTTTCTCCTGTTATCTTAATTAAACATGATTTATTTGAATGGGACTTGATGAGTGAGATGAACAGAATACTAATTACTAACTCTAAAAACTGGAAGAAGCTCTCAATTCAGCTTAAATGTTTCATTATGAATGGTTTTTCTTATGTAATGTATATTTTTCTCATTTTTTTTGTCTCTAGGAAGGGCAAACTCCGTTACATATTGCAAGTCGACTCGGTAACTCCGATTTGGTCATGCTACTACTACAACATGGGGCAACTGTTGACGCAGCTACCAAGGAAGCTTACACGGCTCTCCATGTCGCGAGCAAGGCTGGACAAGAGGAGGTAGTTAGATTTCTCAAGCGAAAAATTACTGATATGCTCATTATAAACTATGTTCTTGAGCGAGTCGCCAAACAACAAGAGGTCAAGGATGTGCTTGCCTAAAAATCTTTATTTATGAGCTACTTCATTATACCAATCTGTATACCAAAACCAAAGATGAAAGATTTATAACCATGACAATAATATGGTCGCTATTTTGAAATTTTGTACTTAAGAAGATATATCACTCCCAAAATCCCAATTCAACCAAAGCGACTGACTACGTTTCTCTGTTTATGAGTGAAATTAACCAAAAAACAGCAAACATGTAAGATTGTTAGTGCGTAGAACAAATCCGTCCTGCCAATAATGTATGGATATCTTCCATGTATACTTTATCCATAATTATGTATTTATTAGAACACCACAAGAATTAATTTGTTTACCACGTACTTGTCGCAGATGTTGATTGGTAAATTACATGTGTAGTTGGTAAGTAGATATCATGGTGATGAGTGATGCTTAAAAAAATCTGTATTTCTACGTATTATTATTATGATGATGAGAGTATGCAACACATTGTCAATCTGTCAACGTTTCTCTCTGCAGCCTATTTACAAATTCCCTACCTACTATGCTAAAAACTAGCTTGAAGCTTATTATGAAAAAAGAAAAGAAAAAACCTTACTTTGCTTTGTGACAATCGCTTGAATAAAAACTATGCTGTACACTTTGTTTCTTAAAACGGAAGTCTCTGTATTCTTTATCTGTTTCTATCTATTTTGCTTTTTATCATTGTTATTATTTTCTTATAGTGTAAGATATTCTTATAAAATCTAATGTATGTCCAAAAAAATTCTTGGCAAAATGTCGAATCTGTAGACACCATATTACATCATTTGCTCTATATTCCACACACGCTTAAAACTAGTGGTAAGCATACATTTTTGTTATTATTATTAGCTATTTTTTGTATTCTTTCGCACGCAAACTTTTATTTGAATCACAGGCACTCAGCCAAAAAATATATGTATTATAAAATACTTGCACACTTACTTTATATACAAACAATTTAGTATTCTGAAAGGCTTAGATTTCAGTACTGTTAGAAAATATATATGTACATTTGTCCCAATATTGTACAGTACACAAAGTAATTAAGATAATTAATTGTTAATCCTTTGTGTTTGTAGTTTACAACTGCAGTTGTAATGAAAAATAGTAATTTTCAGTAGTATTAAATAAGTAGGTACAGTATAAACAAGCATAGTTTTTTTAATAGTTCCAGTCAAATTAATCATTTTAAATGAAGCAGTAGTTGCACCTTAGGAAAATAATTATATAAAATTTCGATTAGAGAAGTATTATTGCCATGAAAACTACATAATTATATGTTTTATGGAACATGGAATGTGCATGACAATTAAGGAAAACGTTTCCTGAACTTATTCTTGCTCTTTCTTTCGTTTTCATTCTAAGCAGCTTAATCTTTTCTGTCACACGCTGACTTTTCGTTTTTAAAGAGATAAGGACTCATTCTTGTCATTCGTTTTATTATTATTACTTTATATATATATGCTTATTACGCTATTTACGTATACAATCCTTGTACTCTTTATGTTACAAATTAAACAAGAAAGTTTATACACACGTGTATGTGGATACATGTATAACTCCAAGTGGCACTGCAGTGCGTTCCAAGTACTCTTAAAACTCATGCATAAAGCACTGTAGTAGGATGCAGAGAGAAACGACGACAAGTGAAATGCGGTATACTTTTTTGTTTCCAAGAAAGTTGTTCCAAAAAAGAGAACGGGAGAGCTGTCATCATGATAAAACTTATAATGTAGAATATTTCACATGTAAGGACAATTTTTAAGGTATGTTGCCAACTTTTCCTTCCATTTATGAGAAATGTGTAGGTAGAGACCTTAGAAGGATCTTGATCTAGCTTAATGGAAAATGGGAGATGAATTGGTTTAAAGAATAGGGAACAAAAGGAAGGGATTTATGTGACCCACATTTGCTAACAATATTTGCCGTATATGTACAAATCGTATGTATGTAGCCGTACATTTTGGTTAAACACAGGAACACCACATTATCCACTCATTTCCCATTGTCATGAATGAAAATAGGTACTTTTCTAGCTTTTCTCTGATTCAAGATGCATATCGTATCGTAACGATTATGATGATAGTGGAAATGAACTTTGTTTGAATTTGGGATGGGATGATGATGCTAAATGACAAAACTATTCAAACCATTTTACCAGCAATTACTCCCATTTCTGGTTTGTTTATTACAAGAGGTAGGGAAAATGTGTTTGATGATCAAAATACTTGAAATGAGTATAAACGAGCTTGACGGTCGTTGATAAACTAGAGAATGAATGCTACTAGAGGCCTGTAGCACACAAACAATTTTTGCTGATTATAATCGAATTCAAAATGCTTACAGACATTTACATCCATTTCCGTTCGTGTCATGTCATTCTGTATACTAACCCAGTATACAGAAGCTGTAGCTCAGGACTTTTGGATCGATTATCACCTTTCCTTTCTTGTTCAGGATGAAAATAACTCAGAAATATTATCATTGCCTGCTCAGCCGGATGACTCGCTCTTGAATAAATCATTAAGACTCAACATCCATGTATATTATTCTCATTGCTACATTTTCAACCACAAACTTTCTCCTTTCACTAGGTTGCTTCAATATTATTGGACAAAGGAGCTGATGTTGCAGCAAAAACATCAAGGAACTTTACACCTTTGCATCTTGCTGCGAAATACAACACGGGCAACACCAAGGTGCGATATACAAAGCTGAAATGCATAACAAAACAACTGACGTAGAATTTATTTATTTGATCCTTTTTTCTTACGTTTCAATTCTCTTTCTACGTATAAATTTGTGCTATATGCCAATTGAATGAAAGTATTTCATGGCAGGGAAAACATGTGAATCTTATATATGATCTCTGCAATGCTGATTTTTATAGGTTGCCAATCTGCTTATAAGTCGTGGTGCTCCCGTGAATGCGGAAGGAAAGGTAGGTGAAAGTAGAATTATGCTGCAATTGAAAATGTAATCAGTTCATGGAACTTTATTATGTAATCGGCATTGTTAGCTTATATGACGTTTTGTTATGAAATCTAAAAGAACCAACTTACACCGTTACACACTGCCTGTCACCATAATAATCCTGAAGTTGCCCTGCTGCTACTCAAGAATGGAGCTGAGCCTAAATGTTTGGCTAAGAATAACTACACTCCCTTGCATATAGCTGGTACGTCTATTTCATAAATACAAGTGTATGATTGGCCTCATCATTGCCGAAGTACAATGATTTATAAATTAACTCGAGGAATGGTCCACCAATTTTCGTTTTCATAATTTGATAAAATATACCTATGAACGATTTTATTTTGTTCATTCAGCCAAACACAACCAAATTGACATCGGGACTGCCCTTTTGGAATATGGAGCAGACGTAAATGCTCAGTCTCGTCAGGGTTTCACCCCTATCCACCTTGCATCCGATCAAGGTCACACAGACATGGTGGCACTTCTTATTCATAATGGGGCTGACGCCAACGCTGGAGCCAAAGTACGAAAAAGACCAAAACTCATTAATGAATTATTTAGATGCAAAGTTTTTTCATAGTTTTCCAAAAATGACAAACTTTCTCTTTGTGATGATTGTAAAATTGTATAGAATCTCATGCGGCCTCTTCACCTGGCCGCTCAACATGACCATGTTCCATCGGCAAATATTTTAGTGAGCAATGGTCAAGCAACCATTGATTCGCAAACTCAAACTGGATACTCTCCACTTCACGTTGCATCCCACTATGGACAAGCTAGTATGGTGCGCTACTTGCTCCAAAATGGAGCTGATGTTCATTTGACTACCGACGCTGGGAATACTGCGCTTCATCACGCAGCCCAACAGGGACAAACTTTGATCATTACTTTGCTTCTGGAGAAGAAAGCAGACCCTAATGCTGTTAACAATGTAAAATATATATACATATTTTTTACACTAACAACTTTCTAAAACAAGCTGGTGGAAAACTCGAGTTCTTGTAAGAATTAAGAATATATGTAACTTTTTAATTTGGAATTTTGTAGGCCGGGCAAAATCCCCTTAATATCGCCGAGAAACTTGGCTACGTGTCTGTAGTAGAAACTTTGAAAATTGTTACAACTACAATCACGACAACTACTACTACTACCACCACCATTGAAGAACGGTACAAGGTACTTGCCCCAGAGACTATGAACGAAACTTTGGCATCTGATTCGGAAGATGAGGGTGGCGAAGATGCAGGCAATGAACACTTGAGAATTTTCACGTTGGATGAGATGAAATCTCTTGGAGATGACAGTCTTCCTATTGATGTCACTCGAGATGAACAGCAACATCGTGATTCAGGATGTATGTCTTTTTTTTGCTATCAAACTTTACTTTAACTTTGGGTGTCGGTTGCACATTTTGAATTTCAATATAATGCAAGCTCGTTTTATGATGATCTCATTAGATATTCATCACGAGGACAATGTCGTATCGGAAAAATACAGTCAACTGGCTGCTGACAACGTCGACATTTCTCGATCACCAGTTCAAATTGGGTAAGTTTGCACAAAAGTTGTGCTCTCTAACTTTCATTCGTAATCCCTAATATTATAAACTTTAATATAATAGCGAAACTTTTGCTAGCAGATTCGAGTATTGGAAAGCTTGAGATTGGCTATGTGATGTTGTTTTTTCATGTAAAAAACCTCTTTTGTTCAACAATCTTTTAAATGTTGCATTTTTAAGTGTTCTTAACGTTGATAACGTAGAAGGAGCGAACGTGGAAAAGTTTAAGTTATGTTTATAATTATGTTTCGTTGTGATTACTACCTCCCTTCTTATTTACAAATTGTGCTGTCCCTCCGGTTAACCTCAGTTTATTTCGGTTTTCATTGGTTTACAGTTTGCTTACATTTTGATTTCGTATAATAAGCTAAACCCAAAGCTATTATAGTAATGTTGTGTCCAATGGTTCACATAACAAAATGTAGTTCAAGTGTTTTACATGCATTGCTTCTAAGCAAGACGTTTATTTTGAGAAATATTTTAGTTTAAAAAATATGTTTAAAACCGGACACAGCATTAACGTTTTGCGTTGCTCTCATTCTGGCTCTTTTTTTTAAAAGTCAGACTCCAATTAGAATATCTCATTATTCTACAAGCAGTGAAACTTTATTTAATTGATAACTCCATTAATTTGTTATTCAACATTATTATTGAGTTATTATGGTTTATTATTTTACTCATATGATTTTAATGATTTTGTTTTTTTCTATTTTTTTTATTTTCTCTCATCTTAAACTCGTAATCCACAAAAAATTTGCACTCACAACACTATCTGGTTTTGTGAAAAAAAAACTATTCCTTGAATGAAAAATTCAAAATATGTGGCAAATATACAATTCAGTACTCCTACCACAAGTGCTGGTTCCTCATTAAAATCCCTAACAATTCCAACAACTCCAAGTACCAGGTACAGCGTAAACTACAGCATCAACCGATCTTCCACTTCCACAATTGGGATGTGTCGTGACAGGTGTTAATTTGATTTTTACCCATTTTTTATTTATTTGACAAATTCAGTTTGAGTTTGGCCTGTTTTTTACTTACAATTATTCCTACTCAAAATATCTAACACCAAAAAAAATCTCGTTTTATTTAATTTCGTACAAAAATAACCATATCGTCCCAAGTTTTTTAATATTTTAGTTTAACTTACAATCAGTCGTATAATTTACTTTTGAATTAAGAATTTTTACTTTCAATATTAAAATTACTGATTACGTTGTATCGTATCGCATGAAATTTTACATTAATTAGTTTTCTCTTTCTAATTTTCTATTTTATTTTCAACGAAATAACAAAAAGAATACACGACTGCTGGCAAATTATAAGAAAGTTTTGAAAGATTATACTTGTTAGCCAACAAATTTCTAGTGTAATAAGTTCTAATATAACGATAAAAATTTTCTCTGATCCTTTTCCAAACTAACACTTCCAACCCATCATGATGGTGTTGCATGACCGTATACAGGAAACTTCACTGGAGAAAGTAAGCACTGGACAATCATCATCAATAAATTATTATTGTTACTTCTTTTTTTGGAAGTATTTTTGGTTGTTCGGTTGTATAGTGTAGTTGCATTTTAATTATTACCCTTTTTTATGTAATTATTATTATTAAAATGAGACAATATGCGCATTACGCAAAGTTACGCCTACGCCACATTTTAATTTGGTTAAAGTAGCTCGGAACTGCCTTAAAAGTAACGTATGCAATAAGTAATGCTGCGTGGGTGAAAGCTAAAAGTATGACTGATTTGGAATGCAAGACTGATTTTTATCTATTTATGTACATGATAGTAAAAAACGGTATTTGCACAAAAAATATACATATGCATAACTTACACACACACTTATAACCGGGTTTGTGGAGACTGGAGACAGAAACAATTAATTACATTAGTAAGTAATACGTTTAAACAAAACAAGAGAGGTCAAAAAATACTGTGAACAAGAAACTGAAAAGAAAGTAAACTTATTTAGGTAAAATTCTCTACTGAAATATGCAGCACCGTTAACTTCCCCTGAAACTTTTCTATGTCAATGTCAGTCATAGAACTCCTTATTAAACCTGGATATTTAATATCTTAACACAAGTAAAACTTTAAACTTCATTCTCTATTTATCTATCAGAAAAATATTTTAATACATGTACGTAGAAATTAACAAAACTCTTAAAAACATTGTGGATGTATGTATTTTTTTGGAAGTTATGTCGTGACATTAAGAGGAAGCTTTTCTCAACACGTTATAATTAGCTTCGCAAACAACTAATTTCGGTAGATTAACGTTCTACAATATGCTGCAAAGGTCTTTAGTGCAGTAAATTAAAAAAAAACTTACTAAAAATTATAGCTTTAAAAAGAGTTCCGTGCATTTATCAGTATTAGAGTATGCAAGTGAAAAAGTTGCATTTTAATTTAATGAAAAAAACATTATATTAAAATGCTATGCTTGAAAGATGTACATATGTATATGGAGAAGATGTTATATGTATACCTAAATATGCTACTTGAGTACTTTTTGAATGCACAAAAAGTAGTTTATTTACTTATTTTTTATTTTCCTTTATATGTAAACCTGTATGATTAACCCTATTTATTCCAAAAATAATAACTTCTTTCGTGTCAAATATGCTAAATTTACAATGTAACCATTTAAACAGCTTCCTGGTGAGCTTCATGGTCGATGCCAGAGGAGGAGCAATGCGAGGTTGTCGTCATTCAGGCGTGCGCGTTATCATTCCACCGAGAAAAGCAGCAAGTCCAATGCGCATCACTTGTCGTTACCTAAAGAAGGACCGTTTAGTTCACCCACCACCCTTGATGGAAGGAGAGGCATTGGCATCCCGTATTTTGGAACTTGGTCCAGCTGGAGCAAAGTTTCTCGGACCTGTCATCATTGAAGTTCCCCATTTTGCCTCATTACGTGGTCAAGAGAGAGAAATTGTTGTGCTTCGATCTGATAATGGAGAAACATGGCGTGAGCATAATTTGGATGCAACTGAAGAGGCTGTGCAAGATGTTCTCAACGAGTCGTTTGACCCCAATGGTAAATGCAATAAAATGCTGATTTTGTTTTTAAAAAACGTGTTTACATGCATGCAGTATACTTTGTCATGTAGCTTTTAAAAACTAAACCAATATTATATTATGACCCACTTTTGCAGACCTGAAACAACTAGAGGATCTCAAGACAAACAGGATTACACGAATCCTCACAACTGACTTTCCCCAATACTTTGCGTTGGTGTCCAGGATTCGTCAGGAGGTCCATGCAGTGGGACCAGAAGGTGGAATGGTTTCTTCAACAGTGGTTCCCCAAGTTCAAGCCGTGTTTCCAGGTGGAGCTCTTACGAAAAGGATTAAAGTTGGGCTTCAGGTAAGCAAATGGGGATCAAAGTCTGCTCCAACAAAAAAGATTATTGTAAATAACATACCTAAAAAGAAACGCTTTGCCCTTATATGGTAAACTGTCTTCAAGTAACAAAATGACATGCATCTTTCTGCAAAACAAACAAAACTCGTTTTTCTGTCTGTTGACAAAATAGCTTTCACTATACTCAAAATGCTATCTAATCAATCCACACATTTCCAATATCTAAAAATGACAGAAAGTTTATAATACAAATCTGAAATAATTTACAAATGTTCATTAAATCATATTGACAACAACAGTATACAAATTTTCAAGGCTTATTGAATGAACATATTAACCGGTAAATTTTCCGGGTGTTTATATTGTCAATCGAATAAGAATCTCAAAAAACCAGCAGTATTAGTTCATTAAAATAATAGTAACTAGAAATTTCAACAGTCTACTATAAACTGCTAGTAAAATTGCCAAAATGGAAATGGGGGATACGATATACCGAGCCAGGGTTTTATTCTAAGATCATAAATCAAGAAAAAAGTAATTTGGACTTGTATTGTATCTAAGACTGTTAAAAAGGCAAAGTCAAAATTGGAACAACATGTAAAAGAATATAAATATTTCACAGTATAATGCAACCAACCAGTAATGCAATATATGCAGCCAGTTTAGCGCTTACCAGACTAAAATACATTATACAAAAACTAAATATTCTTCAACAATATCATTAGACATGATAAAAATTAAAACAACCTTAAGCATAGGCTCCTAAAATTAGCTTGCCAAAATAAATGAATCTTGGAAATACTACAAATTAAGAATTTCGTTCATTATTGTACACTTTACCATGCACTTCACACATATGACAATGATATACAAATCTTTAACACACTTGTAGCTTCTCCAAGTGCCTAACATCACAGAAAAACTATTAATCGAAATATTTACTATTGCAAAATGAATATTATTCTCAGTGAAAAAATAACAATTTTAAAATTGGTGAAAAATTTACTTATCACTATTAGTACTTCAGATGGATTATTCCATGCTGTATGTAAATTATTAACAAATTATAAACACTACAAGAATAGGTACCTTTCAAATATTAAAACACTATTTTTTCGGAAGCACTTGCAAAACATGTACCTATATATGTAGGTATACAGAATTGTTTGAACATTTTCATTGCTATCAACTCACTTTCCCTAATTCACAGTTACAAATTGCAGTTTGATCAAATCTTTGGCTGAGTTGTTCTTAATTACAAAATAAGTCCAATATATTCATTTGTATACTCCATCAGCAAAATGGAAAAGTGATATAGTTCATAATAATAAGATCGAATCTATCTAATTCATATTCTTAAAATACACTTGTTGTTACCCAAAGGTTCTTGTCATCATATTTGAATTGTTGTTGAAAGATAATAAAAATTAAATCAAATCCATAATTATAAATTGGCATAAAATGCTTTAGGCAAAAGTAGCAGAATATCCTCCAAGTATGAGGAATTTAGTTCAGTATATGAAATACAAATTAAGCAAAAAAATATTAAAGCTAATGATTGTTGTTAGTTGAAACTGTCCTTAGCATTTCTATAAATGCATTGTTAATATAACACATTTCCTAATAAAAAAAAACAAGTTAAAAAAAAATATTATCTACTCTAGTCAGTCATAAAGTCAACCAAGGTGCTGTAGGAAATGAAAATGTTTGCTAGGGATTCTTTCTTTGAGTACATACCTTGGTAACTAGATATATTACTTAAACATGACAAGTTTGTGCTAATGGTTGTGCATTTCTAAGCGTTCAACAAAAACTGAGCCAGCCTATTACACAAAATAGTTTTAAAAACATTCGTTTACAAAACATGAAATAACGTACTGTTTAGAAGTGAGTCGTTGTCTTCATCATTGTCACCATCATGATCTGATGGTACAAGTTGTCGCATGAAGAAAAGGAAAAAGAAAAAAAGAAACATTTGTAGGATATAATTTTAGCAA
>JAQIWN010000428.1:0-34101 GCA_034699025.1 Entomobrya cf. arborea Gr-Col-00668 | reverse complement strand
TCAGAGAATATCCCCATGATGATTTTGTGTATAATTGTAGCATTTTTACTTGACATGATTAAGATTGTATTGGTTATATTGAAGGATATCGCATTTTTAATTATGCAATCTTGCAGTTTTTGACAAGTTCAGGGCCTCCTAAGTGCTCTTAGCAAGTGAAATCGGGACTTGTGCCCAGCAACACTTTTGATCTACTCATCACGAGTTTTCGATTGATATATGACTCATTAGGGTCGGGCTGGGGCCCACTTCCACTTAAATAGTGATATGGCCCTTTGTGAGAAATCAAAACAATAGCAAAAGCTCCATGTCCAATAGCGACGAGTTGTCACCATGTCTAAAACAAGTTGTGAATCTTAAAGAGATAACCAATGTACACGTGTATATAAATTTATCATGTAAATTGTAATGCACATTATATAACATTTGATTATAAGCAATTGCACCCGCCATTATAAGAAGAAGAAGCATTATATGCAAAACCTAAAGTGCTTAATAATAGTGTGTGCTCCATATATAGCCTTGCCTTGTGTGTGTATTTTCTCTTTAAACAGTTATAATCGTTCTTGGCTTCTCCTTGAAAGAATAAAAAAGTGTGTCACACGCTACCACATTTTGCAACCATGCACCACAAATACCAACCACGAAGCCAAACAGTAGGATATTTACAGCCATCAGGCAATCATCAACAGAACAACTACAACTACACAAGTTTTTAGATGATTTTCTATTTTATGAACCACATCATGTGTGTATTATATATGTATGTATGTATGTATGTATGTATGTATGTATGTATGTATATGTGTCTGTTTGCTTACACGTCATTTACCTTGTCATTCTGATTTCCAATCGACCACTTCCTAAATCTAAATACAAACTAAAACTAGAACCATTTTGTTTATTAATGTTATGTATATCTTCACCCATATTGATTCATTCATGCTTGGGGGAAATAATGAAGACCTCAGAGCTAGGACATTTTTACTGCCTATCTATCGTTATGGGTTGCCTACTTACTCAAATTGCAAAGCATCGATCCATAAGAAGAAATTAGAATGATAGCTACTCACGAAACTCCTTCCAGGTATGGAGATCAAATGTGGAAGGAAACTGTGCAAATGGAATAAGTACACGTAATACTCCAAAAGTAACCTTTTTCTTTAACGAGTTAACTAAATTGGATTTTGTGGATTAGCTTGATATCCGTAACGTGTTTTTGATCATCATTAAGAACTTTGTGAGAAATCCAACTCGTTAAATCGTGTTATTTGTGTGTTACCATGGAACAAGTTGCGTTATTAGCAAAGTATAAATTGTTCAAAGAGAAAGTAAAGTGGAGAAACATGGAGCATAATCTATGTACCTACTTTGGGGTAATGACAAGCGATTTACCTAACTCAAATTATAATGACTATTGCTTCGATGATTATTGAGTGATACAACTTATCTACAAAATGATAATAATAATGATGAAGACATGGTTTCATGTCAGCACTGTTAATGTAAATGTTACCAGAACGGTATCACTTCTAACTTAAAACATGTATCAAAATAGCTGTTTGCATTGGAGTGGTTGATTGTGTGTAGAAGTAAAATCCTCAAGGAAAATTTGTACTCATAATTGTGTTAACCTTCAAGAAGTTCACACACACGTATGTATGGTAACATGGGAACATTTTAATGAAATTGGCTACACGTCGCACGTGGGATACGATGATAAAATGTGAGCATATTCAACAGAGAGAGAGAAAATTTGTCTCTAATTATAAACTAACGTGTTGTGGGACCATTGGTGTCTGTGCCTGGACTTTGGACGTAAACTAATAAATAATTTCATGTGGACACGAGTAGAAAACTTGGCTGGTAAACGACACCCAGGGAATATCACTTTCTGTATTCTGGCATGACACTCACAAACTCTTGTTGATTATCTACGTGCATCTGTCTCGTGAAGTTGCTCTACATGAGAAACATTGTCTGATGTACAAGCCGCTTTCTTTGTACTACCATGAACTTTCGTCTCAGGTAACAGTTAACCTAGTTTTTTGAACTAGTTAAAATTTTATAAAATGTTATCGATGGCTCAAAATGAGATTGAAAATTTTAGATTTTTTTGTAAATTTTTTGTAACTACCGTCACAAATACAAAGCATTGATTAGAAAATAACTTTTAATTGCTGTATTGGAGAATCCATTTATTTTACAATTTTTACTTTTTTACAAATCAAAATGGAATAGTAAACTGAAATGAACACATGACAGGTGGTTGATTATAGGTAGATACACATACAAAAGGCGAAATACGGTTGTGGTTTTATTTAATAAAATTAATTTATACGGCGTTGAAAGGTTAACCAATGCAACATTACAACTTTACATGTATCTATTTAAATCGTAAACTGCAATCTTGTCATTTCATATGCACAAGGTATCTTAAGCAACTAACTTTCCTTTCTGCTGTTTTATCTTGATTTGCAAGTAGTTCTATGTTACCTTTCCAAGGTGACTTCCTGTCATTTCTCTGTCTGCTTTTGTGAATGAGCTGAGTCCTTTTAAGCTGATAACAAACACATACGTACATTTCTGTTGGGAGTTCGCCATACGTAAAAACGCTTTAAATCAATGAATGACAAGAAGCCTTCTTATCTGGAAACCTGACTTGAATGGAGTGACAAGAGGAAATATTTTCTCTTATGTCCACACATACTGCGTAGAAAGCTCGAATGTAAGTAAATATACCAACACAATTTTTCCTCGAAAGGAGTGTGATAGTTAAACGTACATATGTCTAAATGAAGCCCGCAGTCAATTACAGTACACTATCTGATTTCTAGTTTATGAGATTCATTTTAAGTACCTTTTTTGAGAAATTGATTTAAATGTACCCTGTCAGTGTCAGCTGACAGGAGGATATTGTGTTATGCCATCATCAGCTTTAACATACATAAATATTTCTACATAAATATGCTAAAACTATAACTTATTTTGTAGTTTGAGAGAAGTGCATTGTTTGTTTATCCCAAGGAGTAGTACAGTTGTGTAGGGTTTAGGGTACAATAAGTAGGTAAACTGATTTCTTGTAAAAGCCTAAAAAAACCACTAGTTCTATAGTATTAGCACTGCATACACAAGTTCCAAGAAGAACACGTTGCCATTCAATGCATTATTTACTTCACCTTACTCGAAGTGTTTCTCAGAACAGCGGATAAAAGGAATCATTAGCTAATTACCCAGCCAACTGGAGGGCAAAGGGATTCAAGAGAAAAAGAGAGCCTTCAAAGTCTATCCAAAACCATAGTGGCAGGTAGATTTCTTTTAAACGTAAACAAACATATTATCCATATACATAGCATTTTCTATAATGAAATACATACAAAGAGAAAGTTGTAGTCAGTCAGGTTTTTTTTTTGTATTTTGAGAGGAACAAGCTTCTCATCATCGTTGTCGCTGTCGTCACCACACCATTGAAGCAGAAATCTTTTAACGTTTTTATATGTCAGTCTGTTGTCGTTGTCAAAAGAGGAAGTTGAATAATACCAAAAAACAACACTGCAAGAGGGATGATTGATAGTAGCGTGACATGTAGTCGTCGTAGCATTAGTAGCGATAGCGGTAGCAATATTCGCTCCATTAATGTGTGTCATTGTGTCCAGCTCATTATAAAGTAGCGAGATAAAAAAGACGCTACTTCTCTGAGATTATACCTTCAAGTCCGTTCAACTTTCGCCTCTGGTCGTTTTCTAGAATATTTAGTTCGATGCAGTCAACACTTCAGTAATTGCATAAAGCTTGCAAACATGTCTTTCAAAATCTCCTTAATACCCCACTCCGTTCAACTTAAAAATGTCTCATTCAAAAGCTCTTTTCCAGTTTTGAAAGCACAAATACCTAGTTTACTAATCAGATTAAGTATTTTACGCACTCCTTTCATAATTCTTACAGAGACTCGTTGTTGTGCATGCTTTATAAAGTATATCAGTCAGCACAAGTAAATATATGGCATGAATATTAGTGTCAATAGCATTCTGCGAGAAAGTGAAACAAGATGAGGATGAAACGAAAAGAAAGCTGATCCATGTCACAGCAGTATCGAAATAATTAATATGATAAAAGGGATATTCATAGTCAATTTCTTGTAACATTCCACCAATAATACTTACTCCAATACGATATTATTTTATGATGATGTTGCATGTTGCAGGTACGTACTCAATCGAGTATTAAGCTGTGCATTAGTAGCGATGTTATAATAATAGTAGTACTAACAATAGTAGCAATAGTGAAAGTAATAGCGTGATGAATGTGTCCTCCGAAAAGTGAAAGTCTTTTATGAAATTTTCACTTGAGGGAAGCATAGCCAGTGAGGCATGAAAGCAGAAAGAGAGAAGCGAAATAATAAGACCAGTCACTTTTTCCCTTGTCTTCTTGTGAAGCGAGGCAAATGGATGTGTAAATAATACAGCCACATCATAAATACCGACACATTTATACATGCATACGAAACGTAGTAGCACCAACCAGCCACACACACTTTGTGTGAACCTGGCATGCTACAAATCTCTGCTCAAATTTGGCAAAAAAGGAAACATACTGCCTTACTGGCTCCGTCTTCTGCTTACCACGTATAGACATTTTTTAGACGTATCAAGAACAGATCCATGATTTGTTAGCTTGTATATGCTTATCATAATATCCCACTAGTCAGTCCGTCCATCATTTTCTATCCCAACAAGGATAAGTCAGTCAAAATAAATCTGTTCGACATACTTTCCCCTCCTTTCTCTCTCTCTCTCTCACACACACACACACACTGAAGCCTCCTTACCATCATGATGATTATAATACTGAGGCAAGGGTGATGGTATTGAGTAAACACTCAAGCAGTGAGTCAGTCAAACCCAGACGGATTTGAAGTATGGAAGGCAAAAGAAAAGAAAGATGTGTCGAATTGAATCTTCCCAAGTGAAATAGAAGTAACATGATTGCACATATCAGTTTTTCGTAGTAGTTTAGTGTATAATACTTATACTACTTTTTTTTACGCACAAGAAGCTCAATTCAACCATATTTATATTACATCATAACTTTATTCGTAGAAAGAAAGAGATATTCATACGATTACTATTTACAGTATACACAGTGCAGTGCGTATGTACACTGTACTCTTCATAGCACCACACAATTTTCCCTTTATACATACACATTTTATTGTAACTTATAGTATCTGAGTATAACTCAGGCATAAAGAAAAGGAGACTCTGGTGAAATAATAATAATAATCTTGAAAATTGAACCATGTGTACGCAATCATGCATGCAAGTATGCTTATTATTATTACTCCTACTCTGCCACTGCTATAAGCTGTAATATAATCTGATATGATGCCTCTCTTCTCTCTCCTGCTCCTGCCTTCTTTACTCCTCTTATGGAAAATCACTCAAGCAAGTTTACCTGCACATTTACACAAGCTCTCTTTTCATCTTTATTTGCATATATTATTTTATGTAACATACACACACACTTTATGCCACAGGAATATGCATACGTGTAATACCTACGCACTTAAAAGTGGCACAATTTTCACACACATTTCGTGTACATAAAATCCTCCACCCCATTGCTATCATCCTGTTGACTAATGTATGTAGATATTATTAAAATATAATATTATCCGGTACTGCTTGTCTCTAGCTACTTGAAAAAGGTATTCAGGCATGCATACCAAATTATTTCCTAACATCATACAAGTCTATTAATATGTATATATATAGTTATGTATGTATGTATATTTGTTTTCATACATGTATATACACACACGTGTATTTAGAGCAGTTTTCACTGAAAATGCTATTAAAATGACAAGATATAATATAAAGTAGCAAGAGAGTTTTTGCATGTTTTTGGTTGGATGAATGGATTTGAAGAGATCCATCATTTCATATCATTTTCTATATTATTTATATAAAGGGATTATTGTTAGTGGTGTGGGAAATGTGGTAGTCGTATTGGTGTCATTAGAAGGCAACTCAACTTTACTGATCATTTTTCCCATAAAATACGCAGCAGTAGTGGTTTGCTGTTGATACATAACATGTATATTTGCATTTCAAATTTACACAATACATATATTTTCCAATGACTAATGACTCTTCAAGTAAACCTTTGAATTATGATGCAAAAAAGTAGCGAAAGTAAAATTCACTCGAAACTAATACAATTTATTCAGCAGACAGTCGGACGTTCATGCTACATGTTTAAAAAGTTGTGTAAAAACCTTGGCTACCTAGTAATTATACTGGTATTATGTAAAAACAATCCGTCCTCTTCAGTTTCATTCCAAGAAGCACACACATACCACTGATAATTCCACACCACGCACGAAAAAGGATGTATTAATAGCATACACACTTTATTACGCAGAAACCAAAGTCTGTTGACACACATTTTAGCATCGCCATGATAAGTACTAACATATAATCCAGCTTAAAAATGGAAATGTCTACATAAGTTATTACAGAGAGCATCATGCGCACAGTTATGCTGCATCTCTTCCTTTGGAAGAAAATCATCATCATGATCATCACCAACTCTTCCCTGTCCCATTATCACTTTCGTCATCGTCATGCTTAAATTGTCAATCTTTACACACATTTCCTTCTTTCTCCTTCCTTTCATATCGCACATCATTGTCACCCACTTGTGCCGACACATGCATAAAATACATAATTTTACAGATACCTACACACAGTGTGACGTGACAGACAGTTTCCTATCAGTATCCTTACTCATCATTTTATAATCCAAACAAACCTTCAGTACTAATGTAAAATGTGGTATGAAATGTACACCTTTAGTTGCTTTGCAAACACACATTCCACACCAAATATTTAGCCATGTTACTTTTTACATTTTGCCTCCAAAATCTGCCATATTTGCACACATGCACAAATACACATTCCTAATATAAATATAATAGAAAAATAACTGGAAAAGCTGAAGAGAAGTAAACACACAGGAAAATTTTTGGCGAATCCTTGTGAATGTTCATTTGTGCAAAAGGGAATAAGGATTATTTACTCACGCGCCATCACACATGAATGATTTAAAGACTTTTCACTAACAAGAGAGAGAGAGAGAGAGAAGAGGAAAAGGGAGTTAGTTTGGTTTTGTTGTGCAGAAAAGGACGAGTGAACTTACCATTACGAAAATGTAAAGCGAGGGAGTTTTCACTGTTAGAAGAGGTTACTTTCTATACAGTTCTTGCATTCTTTATTATGTACCATGTACCAAGTACGTATGCATATGCAAACAGGGAAAATTGACAGTGACGTTCATTGTATTTGTATGTCTTTTCTTATGGCAATATACTTACGAAGTTGGGATGAGTTGTTTGTATGTGAACACTACAGCTTGTTTGTGTGTGTATAGTGTGTAGGTGTATACCTATACACTATTTTAGATAAATATAAATAGTTTGGTCGAAGGTGTTTGTAAAGTAAAAGGATGAAAATAGTTAAGGTGTAATTGAACGATTTCATGCACACATTTGACAAGTCCCCATGCACCTTCGCCAGCCTTGTTGTCCCAGCCAGTTTGTGTGGTATATATTCATTTGCACACGAGGTATGGTATAGGTATATGTAATATACTGTGAAAAAATTGTTCAACTGTACATAAGGCCATAATAAGTTGAAAAACACACATAATAATATACGACTTCATTTACTGTATTGGCAACACCAAGAACACCTCCTCCCACTCCCGAAAATTGGAAAACTACATGACATACACCTTAAATTTACTTCTCTCTCGCTCTCTTTTTCTTCCGTCCCGGTTTCGCACAAAACGCATTCACAAATATACCATGCAATGCACTCACCGTACCGGTAAAAGTAACAACACTCATTTCTCTCCTCTCTTTCCCCTTTAAATTCGATACATATTAGGCAGAAAATGTAAAAAAGGGTATTGCTTGCTTCAGTGACATCGTTCAATGAGTAAAAGAGATGGATGCTCTCCTCTCACTTCTTCACTCAACTCACTCACTCTCACTTCCCATTATTGATTGAGCTGATGCCAACAATTTTTTTGCTCTCTTTTTCCTTCTCTTTTTCCATTTTACTTCTACCTAGTTTAACTTGTCACTCTCATACACTCTTGTTGTTTTATACTATATACTCAACTTGGAGGATGCATAATGCATGTACACACTATAAATATAAGGAATAAATACTTCATGCACCTATCTATAACATCGGCTAAAGAGTAAAGGCATGCCAAAAGTGTTAGCATGCCTACGTGTAGGTATCACAACTTTTTTTTCTTGATAAAAATTTTACTACCATTTTACTTAACCCTAAAGTGCAAAATGCGAAACCAGGCAAGTTGCAATAATACGATAGTAATATTAAACACAGACTTATGTACATCTACACAAGTTGGGATACTATACGTATATGACACAGGCTTTATAAACAACCTTATCACTATCATCGTCATCCTCTACCTCATTTTGATCATCGAATCGTCGTCGTCGTCCTGAGTAGACGAATTAAGGAGTAAGAGAGGCTAGACTAGACAACAGACCCTTTTTTCCTAATTTTCCTCCTTGTAGACAACAAAGTTGTCAAATTGAGCGCGTGAAACTCTTTTCATTTGAAAGTTTCCCGTTAGATAATAATAAATAACTCGAGTAGTGTGTGTTGTTGGATATATGTATGTATGAATGTATATTATTTTTGTATGGATGTGGGAGCATAAAAAAGTGTGAGACGTCATGGTAGTCGAACATTCTGGTAGAGCAAGCTGGCGCTAGAAAGCCATGTAAGAAGAAAAAAGTTTAATATTATGAATTTTCCCTTGGCTGGATAAAATAGATAGAATGCCTAAATGCTAACATACTAAATAAATATGATAGGGTATCCTGCTATTTTTTGTTGCTACTTGTGAGTAAATTTTAGTGAAAATGTTGTACTTCCTGCAACTTTTCTAACCTCGCCATCTGTAGCATTAGAGATGTCAGTAGAATGGATGCTGATCTACAAGGTAGCAGTAGCAAGGATGCATTAATTAATGGAAATAAAAGCTTTCCTCTAAAAAAAACTAAGTCTGTGAAGTTTGAAGAGCACATTTTAAAATGATTATTTGGTCGTAAAACATAGAGACAGATAAGGATGTTTGTTTAGCGTGGGTGGAAGTAGCATAAAGCTTTCTTTTATACTTTCTCCGGGCTTATTTCACTTCACAGTACTAAATACCAGCTTGTTTTACAGGATTTTCAGCCATTTTACCAGTTCTTCAAGATATGTCATGAGTACGATTCGTTCTTTAGTTTGTATTTCAAAACATTTTTATTTGAAATACTATTCACAGAAATTTTATTTGAAATTTGAGACTGCAAAATGTTTGATAGAAATTTTTAATAAAATGCATTAAATTAATTTCTATAAATAGAGTGTGAACCCTTGATAAAAGGTCAAATTTAACAGTAATTCATTAAATAGAGATTCGTCATCATAAAACTGCACACCAATGAAATGAATTTAAATGCTTAAGTGCAACATTGCGTGGTAAAACGCCCACTTACTTATATAAACAGACAAATTTACATGCACACACACACATACATATATACATAAATACATGTAACCAGACCAGTAACCAGTATTATTTATTAACATGATGTCAAGGTTTATATTATTCTAAGGCCGTATATTTACAAAATCACAATTATTGTTTTGTGAGCATTTGCCTTGAAAACCATTAACCGCCCACTCACTCTCTCATGCAAATTCGAATGGTAAATATCAATAATATGCAAACATTCTGTAAATATTATGTTCCTCTGTATATGTTACACCCACTGTTATTATACGGACCCAACAAAAAGCATGCTGAAATCAATCCTTCCTGTCATAAATAAAAATATATCTGTATCTGTTTACATTTCTTTTGACTTATCATATTTTGTTATCCTTTTTTGCAAGATAATATATTTTGACTCCATTTAGATTTGTGTTCCAACAAAAGCATTAACCTGCCGCTCATGTGTGCAGTGAAGAAATATTTTAGTGATATGATTCAATCACAATATCAAATCAAACAAACATATAAAAAGGAAGCAAAGGTTGATACTAAATAACTTTCATAATGTATTTTCCATGCTCAACTCCAGTTGTTTGTGTGAACTTCATTACAAAACTATACAATTTATGAAAAAATCTACAAGTATCTTCAAGGCTTTGTTTTTTTCATTCCATTCATTTTCGTATTTTATATTTGTTTAATATTCTTATCCACACATATATCTACATTCTCTACCTTTTTCTTTCAAACATATACATAAACATTCTAAAAATGGTTATAATCAATCCTTTAGCAATAAACCAACATATTTTTTTGCTTGTACTTACATTACATCCACAAGTAAAAACTTTTGGTTTGCTCTGTATGAAAAAATGTACCTTTCTTTTTTCTGCCAACCACGAATACCACCAACACCATGAAATATTACAATAGCCCAGCTTTCTACATTACAATTTAGAATGCCAAGCCTTTCTCTTGTTCCTCTTTTTCCGACAAACACACATCACACAGCACAACCCACACAAAAATAACATTCACACAAGTTGCTCACAACTTTGTTTTTCCAACTCTCTCGTCATCATTCTCACCTGTCTCGCCGCCACACTGTCATCATCATCATCACCATGCTCGCTTATGTGTTTACCCCAGTTATTGTTATGAATTTATCATGCACACCATCATATCATACCTCAAAAAAATAAAATTCATGCTACCAAACCAAACCCACGCCGTCTTTTATATTTTTGCAAACATTTACATTATATTAACTTGTCAAGAAATCAACCTATTTTTCTTGCAAATTTTCTCCCACTCTTATTCCTCTTCTAACTAAAATAGGTTAGAGAAATGATACAGATGTAATTTTAACAAATAAAAACCCCCAAAAAAAGAGAAAGAAAATAGGAGAAAAAGTTGTTTTGGCCACTGTGCTGCTGGTGATGGTGGTGGCAATGATGATGATGACGATGGAATATTCCACAGAGAACTGACATAATTTTCTTTTATTTTCTCCAGATCTCGGTATAAAATATGTGTGTATACACATAGATTATGCCAGTCGTTTTGGCAAATAACAAAAGACATTACGATTACTTTTGGGGGTTTCATGGGAGTAACAGCTGTTCTGTATTCACTGTACAGATGATAATGATTATGACCGCTATGGTACCAGCACAGAGGTTTTTAGTTGTTATTTTTTGTATATGTTTTCTTTTATTTTCTCTCTAAAAGCTCTATATAAATAAGTTGGTGATTTGTTATTTAGCAAGTAAGAAGAAAAACACACTTAGGGAGAAAGAAAAAAGACCTAAAGTATATATATGTATGTGTGTATTTAGGTAAGCCTTGGGATTGTGTGTGGGTACACGAGAAGAAAGAAGAGAAAAATAAAGACAAAAAAATATAATCCCACTTCTCATTACCAAGAGTCTGGTAATGACGAGATTGCATGAGAAGCAGTACAACTTTTTAGAAGTAAAAACACCAGTGGCACTTGCACCAACGGTAGGAGAAAACAAGAGCAAACATGTTTCTCCAGACTCACAATCAGAGCAACAACAACACCACCACCAGCAAAAAACAACAAACGATATATTATATAAGACAAGGTTCATACCCACTCATATAGTTCTTTTATATATATATGATGTTATGATTATACAACAAGTATTTTTGAATAAGATTACAGATCAAGATAGGTGAGGAAGGAAAGTATGAAGAAAAATATCTTTAATGTTCGCCTATGTACCTAAAAGTATGCATGTGGGTAATGACTGCATTTTTTGTTGAATTACTTGCTCATATGCATTTATATATGGAATTGTTGACGTTGTTTTAAAATTTCACCCGTTTTCATCTTCAAATACATTACAACTGTAGAATAAAAAAACCAAGTATACCATGCAAACTCACTGTTGACTTGTTTTTACCTTTTTGAGTATCAAATTGAGAAAAGGAATATATCAAATAAATCGCACCAGTGATGTATAAAATATGAATGATATTTGTCTGTGATTGATTTGATTTCAGAAGGGGATATCTCAAGTGAAAGTAAAAATGTGTAATTTAAAGAAAATGGCCAAAAAAGTCATAGAAGTCTTTACAAATACTCAAATGTCTCTAGTATTTTCTACAGTTTTAGTTAAACTCTGTATCTTATACATGACTACACATAAGGTATAAAGTGTACAAACTATATAAAATAGATGATGATGGTGTTGAAGGACGACACGACCCACACGTTCAATGGAAAATTCATGATGCCGTGAGCAGCCATACTAGTCTATGGAGTGAAGTCTTTAAAAGAGAGTGCTTGTTACTGTTCTATTATTATTATTGCTATTCTACTATTTTTTTGCCAATGTGCTAAACTTTTCAAAAATGCTCTCTGCTCTTTTTTTCTCTTTGCAGTTTTAGCTACACGTAAACCTCTAGTAGTGGTAAGTATGCGTGGCTCTTAAAAATATTCATAGTGACATGCCAACTCAAGCAAGGAAAATAAAAGGCCTCATTTGCCACTTACCATTTTTTATGTCGCTCTTTAAGCCTTACAGCAAGCAACCTAGCAAAGCAGAAGGTTTAGTACCTTTCTATGGAAGTTCTTTTGGTAGAACTAGACCATTAAAGCTTATTTTTTAAAAAAAGCTGAGTATTTTCCACCTATGTACTTGGTAACATATGTATTCAGGTTACTCCTTGTTCACTCGTCCCATCAAAACTATCCAGAAACTAAAAACGACCGCAGTAGGGTATGCTTCATTATACAATTATGTGTATTACTTATTGGGTTAAAAAATGAGAAAATTGCTTGTCATTATATGCATTGTAAACATTTTAAACCAACTAGAATATATGTTCGCTCACTACTAACCGAGTGAATCACTAAACAAACCGAGGTTAATAAAAAATGAAACCTGAAACTACTTTCTGTGAAAAGTTGATGAACGTTTTAGAAAAAAATCTCTAAATTAGTGGAATAAATAAAGTTTTGTGAAAGGAAAGAATTACATAACTAAATCCACTCCATAAATAAAAGCGTATACTCAACTTCAGTTTGACTTGAGCGAATGTTAAACGACGAATCAGGTCTGAATATTATTTTTTTTTATAAAGTTTTACGATAAATGATGCATATTTTTTTGCCCTTTACGCCCAAAAAAAAAACATGTACAAGTTTTTTCTTCTGATTTGATTCGACAGGTAAGCTTAAATATGCATCATAAATCATGAATAAACTTTCAATCTAACAAAAAAGATTGCATAATTTATTTTCATCCGATAAAATTTGGACAAGTTTTACCCAAACGTTTTTCATTCTGAGTTTTTTCTTTGTTTTTTCACTTTTTTCTCTCTAGAAAAAAACTTCAATGAAATGGTTCAGCCTTCATTTATGGTATTTTTACAAACATGAAAGGTAATATCTAGGTTGAAATACTTTTTAATTTACAGTTTAACCTTTCGTATTAATGATTTCAACACAAGTCAATAATATAGAGCTTTTCAGTGGCAGAGACGCTACCTGAATTTTTATCCTGAACTCACAGCGTGCATTTTTTAAGCTACCAGTGTGGTTGGTATTCGGTAAGAGTAGGTTACTGTGCCGGCGGAACACCAAAGTGCGATGTAACTCGGCATTTTTGGATTTAATAACAGATTAGCAATACCAAAGTAATTACTAGTTTAGCACGATAATCAACTGGTCTTGGAAAACTGTTGTGTGTTATTTCTCTGAATAAATATATTTTTATTCGTCTATTCAACATCCCACGCATTTTTTCGTTCTTCAGCTTGCCGAAATACACAATGTCGTACCCGTGACAAAACAGCAAAATAGGTACAGACATAAAAATAAAACAGGTATTTTGCCACCACCGCAGTGTGAAGAATTGGCAGTGCGTGTTCGCAGAAACCACGCTAACCATTTTCGAAAGCAGACTCAATTAACGAGTGTCATGTTAGGCATGCATAATAGTTACATGGGTGATATAACACACGTTACTCCAATTCATTTAATATCATTTGCTGTATTTTAGGCCTGTTCAAGGTGAACCAATAAAAAGTATTCACGTAAATGTACGTCCTACTCGCATACAGTAGCATACTGGTTATTTTTCTTATTTGAAAAGGGAAAACTATGAAGAGAGATAGTATATTTAACAAGTCTGCATTTAAATAATTATTTACCTTACCTAGTAATGGAGGTAAAGGAAGCAACTTTTGAATAAATTGCCTAGAAAAGGTTGTATAATTTATTTGAGCCCTAATATAAGTTTATACTGAAAAGTGCTGATGGTTTTAAACTTCTCTCCTTTGAAATATCGTTTTGGAAAGAATAACAAAGTATGAAAATCAATACGCGTAATTGCTATTGCGTAAGTATGCATGCTAAGTTTGGCTAAAATAGAACACTTGTACTTTAAGCCAAGCCATGCTGTTAAATAGTTGAACGAATCGACAGAAAAACAAGGTACTTAAACTACCATTAAATGCTGTAGGTAATTAATAAAAAAGTTTCAAGGTGATGACTATGAGCGGTCCATGCATTTTTAGTATTTTTCTTTACTTCAATAATTAAGGAGCCTGATTCAATGATTTTGTTTCAGACTGCTTTAGGGCGTAAAACAATTCATCTGTTTACATTCGTTTAATGTTGAGTACTCAATTTTAATCTTTAAAATATACAGTTTAGAGTAGCAATTAGCAATCAGATCTAAGCGATACCAAAACCAGTACTTGAGGTCGAAATGTGAATATTTGTTATACCCAAGCAAACAAAAAACATTAAAATACGTCCAAGCGCTAAAATAGTAATAAACAAAAATTTGATACTAAAAACGACACTTTTTGACTAATTTACGCTGTTCACCTTCTACCGATTTCACTCAACTGACTGAAATGACACTACACAACACAAGTCAGTCAAACGAAAACATAAAAATATTTTTTATATAAAAAAACCAAATAGTTTTAATTAATTTTTAAGTTAACTATTAAGCAAAACACTGAGAGAGCCTGATGATGACCACAAATAAATTGTCGAAACCGGTCGCTCAAACGGTGTAAAATAAACAGTGAAGTTTATGGTACTAAATTTATTCACTAAAAATAATTCATCCTCAGAATTTTCTCATTTTTATTAACCTTGTTTAAATTGCAAAACTGTGCAATTCCATAGCAATATTTTTCTTGGAATTCTGAACTAATGTAAAACGTTTTGCTTCGATAAAAAAACTATGTAAATATTTTTTCGGCGCTTGCATAAAACTACAGTTAAAAATTCCTTAAATACTTCTACAACAACATTAATTGATTGTATTAACCAGAAATTCCACATATAAGCATGAATAAAGGCTTATTTTATTTGAAGGTCGAATACTAGACATACCTTTTTTATTGTACAAAACCCTTGTTTCATCTACATAATGTACTACACAACATATATATGTATATATATCGATTTTTCACTTGTGCTTTCATTTAACATGAGGCCAAATAAAAAAAATGAACAAGAACTGAACTGACCTCCCCAAATATCTTGCTATAATTATGCTATTACCCAAGTGGATTTTGTTGTGCATTACTTTGCAAGGTAAGGTTACCATCGGCACAGAATTCTTTATTTATTTTTGCCATACTACATTATTCTTTTATTCTTTTTTCTCCTTTCAAGGTCTCTTGTTTTTTCAAAGCTTTTTACATGCACACGTAACACAACTACGTGCATGTTCACTATTTCCCAACAAAGCCTTTACTTCAGCCACTTGCTAAAAACCAATGAAAAATTTACTTTAATGAATATGACCCACCACCATCTATGCTAATCCTTAGGCAAACGATCCTTTTGACGCAGTGTTGTACATAAGAAGCCTAATGAGTATTATCTCAAAAAATAAAAACACAATATTTATCCAAGTATATTTTTATGTGTTGTGCTTGAGAAATAAGGATAATTTTATTGCAGCTCATTAAATAAATGGTATCGATGTCGGTGCAACTTTTCTTCGCATACTGAATATAAAAAGGAGAAAGGGAAAATTAGTTTTTTCAATGCCCCAAAAAAATCATAATATAACACGAAGGGCAACTCAAAATGCGGATGCAGAAGATTTGTTCTCGAACTTGTGAGATTAACGTGATAATATACAACGTAATATAAAGACCCCATTTAGATATCTTGCATGTTCATGCATGCTTAAGTATAATGCATATTAGTAGATGATATCCTTGGCAGCTGGCTTGGCTTGCAAGAGCACTCGTAACAATAACAATATTTTAATTCCTAATGTGCATTTCGCAGGCCGAGAAAAATAACGTCCGTGCACTACAATGTGCAAGGATATTACACCGGCTAATAACAAAATTATGAAAAGGCTCAAATGTTTTATGCATACACTAAAACGAGAGAGTTAGGCGAGAGAGAGAGAAAGCAATCCGGAAGTGTAGAGCTGCCAACATACAACTTTCCCTTTTTTCCCATGCACACACGTCCGTCCTTATTTATATGAAATGTGCAGTATGCAATATTATTATACTCCCCTCTCTCATTCTATTTTCAATGCAACTTGTGCTCCTAACGAGGAAAATTCTTTCACAAAAAAATATTTCTGACTCGCAGACCAGGCTCGTTTTCTCTTGTTCGAGTAATGCATTATATTACCCTTTTTCTCTCGTTCTCAATCTCTCCTTTTGTGGTATACACATGCCATTACATTAGCATCACCACCACCTCTCTTCCAATCCATTGTACTTGCACTAATATGCATTTGAATGGGTAAAAATGTTGGTTTATGTGGATCTGCATGCACCAAACTACCATAAAATGTTTTGTGTGTTGAGATGATGCAAGTTTTTTGTGTCTGTGTGAGGCTTATATGCAAATCACGTTCTCACTGCTGCCCTAATACTTTTCTACATAGTTTACCCTTTTCAGGAAAAAAGTAGTAACTGGATGCATATTAGAGAAAAGCTAGTTTATGGACGTTCCAGTTGCTTCCCTTCCTTTTTGACGACGAGAATGATAGTAAAAATTAGATTTTCTCTTTTCCTCGTTGTCATCATGTGGATATCTAGCTTATGCGGGGATGGACGATCGGCAGCAGCAGTAGAAATCATTAATGTTTTCTGGGAGGTCAACCTTTTGCAGAAACTGTATATTATCTCAAACCAACGTCGTCAGCGACACACTATCATCATCACTATCGCTACTGCCATATTTCCATTCTAAAATACCAAGAATGAGCACTAATAACATCGTAAATGCAGCAGAAAGCACATTAGTAACGAGTTTTCTGTTTGCATGCATGTAAACAAGATAGCCATTACCGAAACAAACAATAATAATGATAAAGTTTTCAAAAACGAAATAAAAATGTAGCTGAAAAATATGACAAGTTAAACAAAGAAATAAACAAGAATGTGTTCTTCGAAATCTACAGCTTTGAAAGAAAAACAGACGAACAAAACCAAATTCATATTTGGCTCTCAACTAAATTACGTAATAACAACAAGTAGTATTGGTGGTGAAACTCTTTAGGAGTTGATACCAAATAAGCAAATAGCAGCTTTTATCTCTCCTCATGCAGCAGTGGAAGGCAAAGTTTAGTTATGTATTTCCCTTTAACCACACAGTAGTTTTCAGTCTGTCTGGTTCATATGCAACATCAGATATACCAGCTTATTTAAATAACCACCATGTACACACTTCTAACTTTCCAGCGAGAAATCCCGCTACTCCAGGAACACATTTTCCCAAGATTTTAATTTTTTAAACGACAAAACTACCACTTTCCACTAAAGTTGACTTCCACATCTAAACAATATGATTGCCATGCCATTTTCCCCATCCGGTTTTGATTTCCATCCTTACAATTTTGTGAACAAACTACCTAACTGGAAAACTAACAATAAGTAAATATGATTGTACGGGACATATGCACATTCAAAAACGAAATAGCTACTTGTATCACATTACAAAATAACACGTTGCACGAAACATTTATAGTGTGTACGAATACTACTACGAATTATTTTTGTCTATGAGTCTGCTGCCACCACTGCCATGACTTGTAAAATGCATATATTTGTTGGTGGTGTTTCGAGTCAGCAAATTTCTCAAGTTTTATGCACAATAAAATATATTAGGCACACACACGCTTTTCTCCCCCAAAAATCGTTATCATCAACATCGACATTTAGTATCACCTATAACAAAGTTTTCTCTCCCCACGCACATTTGCAGAGAGAGGAGAAAGCTGTAATAACGCAAATAAGGTAATGTGCGATCAGTGCAATAAAACGCACTTCCCATTATTAAATGCATAAAATAGCGTGTAAAAAAGTTTTGTTGTGGGTGCTACTCATGTTGTTACAATAATAAATGAATATCATCATCAACCTGCCGCCACCACCACCACACCACCATCGTCATCATCAAAATCAAGGTAATGTATAATATGCGGGTAAAGTGCACATACATACATACTTATTGTATTATTTGTAGTAGTAGAGGTGCAGTGCATTCAAAAAAGTTAAATACCAGAGAAACTGAAAAAGTACTCACGGATGTTCACTATATCATTTTATATCATCAAACAAAAGGTAATCACTGCTATCATCACAGAACGCAACACAGCGCAACGGGATTCCAAAAACTTGGTTTTTTCCCTTTCACTTTGTTTTCTCAACAAGGAAAAAAGTAAAAAATTATAGAACGTTGATATATGTTATGTAACTAAAAACTAGCTAGTTTAAAGAAGGAAGTTAGTTTTTGAAGAGAGAGAGACGATGATTACTGTTTGCATTGCTGTTTGGATCGGTCGTTGGCCTGGGCTGACTGTAGTCTAGTCGGGTCGGTTGGGTCTGGCCCTTTTTGTATACTCTGTTAACAAAATAAATAAACACAAAAGACTAACTGTTGGAAATTGTTGTTGTAACTGCAATCTTGTTTTGAGGAGGGCGATGAGAGAGGGAAAGAGAAAGTGTGGAAAAAAAGTTTTTCATGTACGTTTGTTTAGTGGGCTGTGAATGGTGCAATGTCGTTACTGTTAAAATCACATGCTATGCGCCAATATTTGTAATGTGAAGTGAATACCTTGCTTAAGGTAACGTGTGTGTTGTGCAATGTAGAAGTGTGTACACTGCATTTTACCCTTTGTGTCCATCACTCATTGTAACGTGATTAACGACAATAATAATAACTTAGTTTTCCTACCCGGCTCCGCCCTATCTACTCACTACTAACATGGTCACATTATATTATTATTATTACCAAGAGTACATGATATTATTCCATTTTATTGTATTTTCATCATTATTGTCGTATGTTCTTTTTTATTACGAGAGGTGTGTGTGTACATTGTGAGGGGGCTTTTGTTGGGATTTTATCAAATCATGCAATATTTTCAATTTTATGTTTAACCACTTTCATTTCAAAATCTCTGGAAATATTTTTTTTATCTTTGATTATTCTCTCAGTTTTTGGTATTTCCCCCTTTTTTTAATACATTCTCAAGCTTTTTACTGCCTCATCAAGTTTCGTTACATGAAAGCTGAGTAGTGACACTTCACATGTAATTTATTGAGACAAATGAGATTTTTATGGATTTAAACACTACACCAATCTTTATTACCGTTTCCTTTTTTTGTGATACGCTGATTATCAAAGCAGAACGTCAGAAAGAATCAAATTTGGTTTCTTTGAAATACGCGCACATGTAAGTATTCTTCCAATCACTTTATAAAAGAGCAAAAGACAGTCTAAAAGAGAATTATTTTTTGAAAAATAAAACAGTGATAAGCTTTAAGTCTTTTGATAGCAGAGAAGTCGATTATACAACACATTACTTTTCACAGAGGAAAAGGAGGGAAAAGGAGAAAATTCCTCTTTGATAAAATCAAAGATTGTTTTATTATTAGTCTATCTATATGACATTGATGACATTTTTCATCCTTGATGACACATGCTCAAGTATTGATGGTGTGGATAAAAAAGGTCAAATTGAACGAAAATATATGAACGGATATGTGATAACGATTTTATAAAACAGTAATGAAGGTTCAGCAATCTGTGTGTATTGTTAAGGAAAAGAGATGAGATAAAAAGCGAGATAATTTCTAATAAAATGAATTCTTGAATCATGTCAGTCAAATTTAAGTTGATGACGGAAATAACAAAATGTTAGAGAGGGAAGAAAAAAATAAAGCAAATGGATGAAGGTGGTGGTTATAGAAGATGGCTTGGATATATTTATGGGTAGATCCATACATTATAAGGCTCTTTAAGTGTCTATAAATTATGTTGCATATATCGTCATTTTGTACCAGAATAAACATACATAGTCGTAATATTATTGTATCCTGTCTCTTTCCCTTCTCATTCCCGTGAACATTATGCCTCTGCCATAATAACGATCCATCCAACAAGTATATAAAAAGTGAGAAGCATAAAATCTAAAGTAGCAGAGAAAGAGTACGTAAAGTAAGTAAGACGCTTCTTCTTCTTTTGCTTCTCCACTTGTTTCTTCAATAGTTTCCGTCCGATATCATCAACATCAATCAGAATTCTCTTCAGAAGAAGTAGAAGAAGAAGAGATGAAAGCATAAGAGGAGATGAGAGAGAGAGAGAGTAAAAGGAAAAATAAGCTGTTATAGAAGAAGGGGAAAAAGAAGAATAAGAAAAGGACTGACGCGAGAGAAGAAATGGTGGATCTTTGGAATTTCATTAATGTATGATCATAAAACGTGAAGCAATGGAGAAAACGGGAAATAGAAAAGAGAAGAAGAGGACGAACAGTAATAGCAGCAGTAACTCTCATTCCTATCATCCTATTTTCCTATAGATAAATACACACACTCTGCTTTGTTCACGGTTATATTCACTAATATCTTTACTATACGCCTACTCCCACTGTCTTTTTCCATGAGAATGAAATTATATTTTTACACGGAGAGAGAGAGAGATGATGGCAAAATATACAGAGTTTTAACAACAGAAGAGAAAGGCAGTTGAAAGCAGTGCCTCACTTGAAGCTCAAAGCCAAGCCACGTTGCTCTTGCTCTCTTGTCGACTGCTGCTGTTGCTGTAACATTCCGTGAAAATAGCATCCTCAGCAGTAGTACCACTGCAGTAGTCAAAGAAAAAAAAGTGAGGGAGAGAGAGAGAAAGAGAAAGTAAAGCATTCAGACTAATGGTAGTCCTTAACACGAAACTGATGGGAAATCTGAACGGAACCATTAGTATTAATGACAATAATAACTCTATATACACTAGAATGTGTTGTTGCTTGCTGCTGGATGGAAGTTAGGCTGTTCTGCTACTGCTTTTGTGTGTGTTTCTCTTCGCCTCTTCTCTTTTGCTGCTGCTGTTCTACTTGCAGTCCTTTTTGCTCTCTTTCCTTTTCCTCTTCGCTTTCTCTGAATAGGTACCACACTGCAACTGAACTGAAGATGTAAAAGGTGATGGGTTTGGTATATATATTTTTGCTTGGTGCGTGGATATGTTTATGTGCCTATATGCGAATAAAACAAAACAGGAATCAGAGTGCAAACACACAAATTTTCAGAGAAATCGAACTGCAGGAAAAAACCAGATGGAAGGCAGGAAGAAAAATGTTTATCATGTGTATTTTTTCTCTATCTTTTAATAAATGCCATATATATATTGTCTGTCTTATAGATATGTCTAACAAGGAACTTCATTTCAAGCATTTTTTTTCGATTTTCAACAGGAAAAAAAATTGTTTTGAGATTTTTTTATTTTTATTACTTTGATACGATGTATGTTATCGGTGCTGTATAGCAAATTCATTTGAGTTGGTAAAAAAGAATAAAAAATGGTATAGAGGAAGATGACGAAGGCCTGCTTCTAGACAACTGAACAATTGGAGTGAAATGCTATTTTTTAAGATTTAGCTTCTAAAGTATTTCTTTTGTAGTTCAGGTAAACTGAAAGATGGAATTTTCCCTCTCACACTTGGAATCTGTGAAGTGTAATTATTTGGTAATTTTCATGCATTACGTACTTCAGTATGAAAGAATTGAGAACCGTTGAAAAATGCGAAAATTGGCCAAATCAGCAACGAATCAAAAATATGCATGAAATTTGTAGAGTATCCGTACAAAATGTGAAGTAATTCATTCTTTTCCATAATATCTTGGTTATATTAAATAGTACGATAATAATACCAAGTCAAAATGTCATAAAAACGTATAATAACATCATTTACGAACAAAAGTGGCAGACCATTCTCATATTTTTTGACAGTGGAACGTAAGAAATCTATACTAATATTGCTAAGAACTTTATGCTAAAAGCTTTTTTTCCTTTCCTCTTCGCTAAAGTATACGCTTACGCATACTTCGCTTTACTTCATGGAAAGTGTCTAATTAAGCTCATTACTCCATTTTCCTTTCTTTTTCCTTCACACAGAATATACAAATTGCATGATATAAATTTCTTTCATTGTTTCAATGGAATTATTAATAATACAGGGCTGGTTTTTGCATACCTACTTATTGTTGTTATTTCCAAAGGGCTGTTATTAGCATGCCTTAATAACAAACTGCCTAACTTGACGTTATACTCCTTTATCTACAACATCTGTTAAAGATCAAACCACGGAGTGTAAAAATTAATGAGGGACAATTAGTGTTTTACGAATACATTATAAATACAAATATTACCTAACAAAGCGAAACTTACAGCCTATAATTATATCAAGTGCTTCATAAATCCTTAATATTATTGACTTTCCAACTTATAATTACCGTTTACGACGACGCAACGCGACATACTTTGCTGAAAGTCAAGGCAGCATTTTGTTTTTCCACACAAGCTTCTCTCACAGTCAGTGTGTAGCCTACACACAGAGAAATAAACGTAGTTACAGAAATCTTACTTGTCTTAATCAACTTGAGTACACTTACACATGGTAATCAAATCGTTTTCATTTTCTGGAATGTGGGAGAAACTTCAGGGACAAGAAAATCATAACGCCGCTTAACTCTCTTAGTTTCAGTTCAGCGAATCTGATCTCTGATTTATGTTGAGTGGATTTGATTTCCACGGAAAAATCCCCCTTCCAATTTCCTTAGGTTAAGAAGTAGGGATGATGATGATTCCAAAAACTTTAGCTTTATTTCTACGGAATTCCCGTGTGTAAAAAAGAATAGACTGCTGAAGCTTTAGTTCTAGTGATCGTCATGAGGATTCATGCTGATATATATACAAGTTATATAAATGTATTTACTTGTTTATATGATTGCCTCTTATCTAGAAAAGAGCTTTCTGTGTAGATCCTTTTTAATTGAAACTAATTGCATTTGACACTATTGATGTGCTTTTGCGTTACTTGGTAAACTGTAAAAGATAAAATATTCCATGGCTCATTCTCAAATGCTTATAAATCTTAAAGAATAAAATTGTTGCATTCTTTTTTCATGTCACTGCTAACTTGAATTAATGGGATATTTTTTTTGCTTTTCTGTTTACTACGAAGAACGTTTCGTGATACCGCAAGCAACAACGTTAGAGTTTCAGTTTTTCCTGGAAGCCAAAGTAATAAAAAATGTAGTGTCGATGATGCTGATCATAATTTGGAAAGTGTTGGAAATTTTTCATTACTCTAAATTTTAAAGTTATGTGAATATGTTGTGAGGTATTTTTCCATACATCCGTCTTGTAAACAAGTGTCAAAATATACCATGCAATTTTCCTACATTCATTTTCCTAATGGCAGAGACTATGCAGTAATACTGTTAAAAATGTAGCTTATACACAAGTAAAAAGTATGAAAAGGAAATGATCTTCAGCTCAGGATAAAAACGATATAAATAGGAACGATTTCAGTAAAAACAATATTCCAAAGCAGCAAATACAAAAAAAGGAAAGATGTTTATTGCATGCAATATTCCCTTTTCTCAAGGAATGTAAATTTTTATACATACCTACACACTTGTACACACTCGAGCATGGTGATGTAGTGGGTAAATATGTATTGCTATAAAATGTAACTTTTCGATTTCCATTTTTTCTGACTTTTTTTCTCGTTTCTTAGGTTTCAAGAAGCAAGACAAGGTACATATGCATATATGTACGTGCCCATTCATAACATGTATTCTTCACCATCAAAGAGAAAAAAACAAAGAAGGCATTTTTATTTGAAAAATGGCTTAAACTTTACCTTTTCTCTGCTCTCTTGTGGAATGCGGTAGTAAACCACACATGCCATTTCAGAGTTTTCATTGTATGCAGTCATGTGCGTATATATTGTATGCATTATGTCAATGAAAATGTATAAAAAAAGTGTTACTTTATAAGTAAGCATCACACACACACACACACATACATTTATATTGTCAGTGATACTATCTGTAAATCTAAATAAAAAACAAAAGAAAGCAGGAAAAAAATATTTACAGTCAATTCATTCCTTTCGGTTTTGTTTTCTTTCCATATTTACGATCCAAATAAAAATAGAGAGAAACACATCAACAAATACTACATGAACGAGAGAAAAACAGTAAAAAATAACATAAATTTTGGGGGAATGAGGTGCCGAAACCTGTGTCTCATTCTCACCTTCATGATATAAACAAAGAAAATGAATTGGGCTGTAAAACTTGCGCTCTATCTCTCTCCATTTCTTGCTCAAAGCAACAATACAACATCAAGTCAAGACTCGAGAAAAAAAATATATCATGAAATAAAAACTAGTATTCAGAGCAACATTTTTGTTCTTCTTTTCTAAGAAGGGCAAATAGCAAATTACTATTTCTTTATGACTAACACTCATTGCATGCTTTGGAGTATACATTTACGCAACATTTTTTTGCATATCCTCATCCTTCTTTTTATTTCTTCCTGTCGTGTGACTAAAACAAACAGAAAAAGGTTCGAGTATCATTTAATGCATGAAGATTCCAATGCAGTACAATAATACATGCATATTTATAAGTAAATGCAAAGGTTAAAGGAAGATAAGTGTTCTTAGAATTGGTTGATTGGAATCTACTGAACACAAAAGTAAGCAAAAGTGCCACTTTTCTCGTAACGAAGTAGCTATTTTCCCTTTTATCCATAAACATTTCTACTGTTAGTTCAATTTTATTTGCTTAGATGTTCCCTTTTCTTTTTGAGTGTGAAAGAAAATAAGTACTTGATACACTTCATTTTCCCTTTTTTATTTATTTCATGCCAAACGTTGTAATGACAAAGTGGCACATTTTTTTTATTGTAAATGAATACGAAAAAGGGTTGAAATTCAAAGATCGTTTTTTTTTTCGGAAAAAATATGAATAATAAATAAATGGATAAAATGATCAGATTAACTTCCAATACAGCACTATTTTATCAACATTCATGCCACTCTCTGAATTCATCACGACAATGTCAATTTGTCACCTATCACAAGTCACAAAATAAATCGTGAAATGAATCGAAATAGGAAAATTTTGTTTTTTATCACATCTGCAGTAGTTTTTTTTTTTTTTGAAAATTAACGATTATACATTACAAGTAACTTATCACATTAATCCTGACGCTCATTCGACGTCACTATAGAGCACATTGAATTATTACTTCAATATTTTACGAATCACAGCAGCAGTATGAAATTAGAACTAAACTAGAATGAAATACTATTATATAAGCCTTTCATATAGTATGCGATCTACTTTTTGTAGTCAAACAATAAGTTTTTCAAGTATGCCTGCATATTTTCTCATGCCACCAATTATTTATTGTATTCTTCCATGTAAAATGATGACCCAAAAAAGTTATAAAATTTTTCCTTGAAAACTTTGTGTTGACACTTGTAATGCAAAGTGATACTCTATCCTCTAGTTATTCACATAACGTATTTTTTCTTCTTCTCCATTTACTTCATCCACTACTACAACTAGTCATAGTAGAAAAAACGAAGAGAAATATCAACCTTTTCTCCATTGTTTCCATCAGTACACGACAGGCACGGCATGATGACTCAATATACCAAGTTTTTTGAATGCACATATACAATAATAATATGTTTGTACGAAATGTTAGAAAAGTACAAATAATATAGACATGTCATCTAATATACATAGTATATAGGCATGCATGTGAATTTTACACTAGTACTGACTAATGTACCGTTTCACATGCATACATGAGCATTCCACTTTTTCCTCCAAAAAATGTGTATCCAAGTGAACGAGCATTTGATAAATGTGGCTTTCACAAACTTTTAAAACTCTTGTCTCTGTGATGCATGTATTCATCGCCACCAGCCAGCTTACATTTGGCCTTCTATTGCCATTACCGCGCGCCACCACTACCATGCCACTATCAACATCAGTACTATCCTTTCTCTCTCTCTCTCTCTCTCTCTCTCTCCCTTGTTCTCTGGGAAAGAAAAGGCTAAAGCTAACCAAATCACTTTTTTTCTATTCAGATTGAAATGAGGCATATTTATACCCATGGAATGCATGCTGCGGACGTAATAGGATCATATGTACATATAATATAATATAGTAAATATGTCTATACGTATATATTTACACCACCACACCACATCTTTACCAGAACACTACCTATTTTTAGCCCTTTACAATGTTTTTACCAGCTTCAACACGCACTCACAAGTATTCATACATCCATTCATGTATTAGCTATATAAATAACTAACATATTATAGGGTTTTATTCTTAAAAGGAATCGTTTGTAGGTTTGCATGCACGAGGGAAAAAACAAAAGAAAAAGATCTGTCATCATGACGAAGACGACGTCGAGGAGCCACTATTCCAAAAGCTCCTTTCTCTTTTGCTTCTGGCTGGCTTTCTCTCTCTCGCAGTTTTTTTACTGGTGTCGGTTGGTTTGCTACTAGTCCTTCTGTCTTCTCACTCCAAAGAAGTGTAAGACGCGACCCGTTCATTTTAAATCACAATAGTTTGTAATGGGATCAAATCCTTGAGGGAATCACAGAGTATTTTTCCCTTTCAAAAAAATAATCCTCCTTGTCAACTACAATTATGCTAATTTCTTTTCTAGCTTTCCGACTTTTTACGCATTCTCTTAGTCCTGTCGCTTGAAGCAGCTAACTGTCGTGTTAGATGCTGTGCTGCTGCCGCCGGTTTTTCAAAGATTCTTTTCCCCGTGCCAAGCTTTGTCCTTCTTAACTTGACATGTTTTTACATACAGACTATGAAAAATTTCTCTCATAAAAAGAATTGTTGTTGTGGAAGTAGCGAAAAAATATATAGAAAGGTCAGGTTGGTAATAATATGTGTAAACTTTTAGAACAAAAGAATAAACACTTTTTTTGATTCCTCAACAAAAACACGAAAGAAAAGAATGGTTGGTTTTAGGAAACGAAACATGTGTGGCAAATGTTTGAAGGCTTAACCTTTTGTTTTGGCTAAATCCCAGCTTTTTCCCCAACTCTTTACTGTTTTGTATGATTGTTACAAATATCTATTATCTTAAAAGAAGATGCAATCAAATTTCAAATCAGTTCTCAATAAGAACACATCATAATAATCATCACCTTCGTTACATATTGCGTTGATGTTGACCGTACTTACACACATTGAAAATCAGTTTTTATTGAATTGAACACATCCTTTTTTACCTTTGTGCTTCCTGAACTATTAAATTTTGTTGACTGTGCTTGTTGTCGTGTCGTCGCAATAAAAGCTGGAAGTTGAATGGCGGTCTCGCGGCAAAAGCTTGTAAAAAATTCATTTCTTCCATCGATTTTACGACCATTTAGGGATTGTTTTTTTTAACAAGATGGCAATCATTTTACGACATTGAAATACTAGTGTCATTCTCACATATCCCATGTTCCTACTTGTACCTGCACATATTATGCGTATGTTTTGTTAAAATGTACTGTCAAAGTATGTATAAGTCGTCAGATATGTGACGGTACGGATATTTCACCTTTTAAGCGGTAAAAATAGAACCTCATATACCAGCAAAGTATAGAAACAATAAAAAGCTTCTTTCTGTTTCTACTTAGCTCACATGTTGATATATAAAAGCATCATCGGATAAAATGTGCAACTGTGGCATATATTTTTGTAGTTTGTGTGATTGTGTGTGTGGCTTTTTACTTTTGTATCAACGCAGTAATGTCCATTGATGGTATTACTGTTACTATCACTACAACTACATCTCTACAAACAGACATCAAATAAAAAATGTATCATTAAGCCAAGAAGTGGCCCTATGACATGGAAAATAAGCTGAATTGGTAGCAAAGAGTGGTGACGGCGGCGTAAAAATGGAAAAAAATCTCATTTTTGTTATTATCCTTCTTGACTGTCTTTTGAGAGTTGAGAATGTTGTGTATGGGTAGAAAAACGGGAAGTAAAAGAGAACATTTAGCTCAATTGCTCATACTGACAGGGATCCAGTAAATCCGTTCATTCTCTCTTTCTTTTCTCTGTGTGTGTGGTTGTTTCCTTTTTACTTTCTTTTACAAGATCCTCAAGCACATAAATACATACATAGGCATACAGACAACAGGCCATTCTGTAGACGTGATATCCCATTTACAATTGGGGAACGCGTACTCCGTGTGTCTTTGAGGATAAAATTGAAATCGCCAAAACAAATTCTTCCGGCTCATTTTCACAGAAAAATTTCTTCATTTCATTTTAGGAAAACCCTTGGGTATAACATTTATATATGTCCCTTTTCTATAATATATCCCATTCGACCATTTATTCGGGCCTCCATTCAGACACACACAATCACACCTACATATTTTTCCATGTTGTTTCCCTTCTAAGCTGGTATCATCATCTCTTATAAAAAAGTAAATTCCTGTTCAGTGGCGGCGGTAGCATAAGTTGTGGTGTTGGTGATCACGAAAGTAGAAGTAGGAAATGTGTACAAAGCGATGTTTTTCATAGAATTCATTTAACAGCACCATAGCCACGTACGCACACAAAGTACTACTGGAAAGCGACTCTCTTCTTTAAGACTGTTACTCAATACTTGGCGATTTCCCCTTCCTCCTACAGCACCACCGCCACCACCGTCGTCACATCCTCAGCTGTAATGCAAATACACACTAAGGAGGAAGCCTTCGACAATGTAAGTCATTTATTTAGTGTATTTGTGTGTGTAGTAACATCGACAGGCTGAGAGTATAAAGAGGGGAAGAGGAAACTGCTCCATTTGATAAAGTGGAATAGAAAAAGGAAAGTGATATGTAAAGTGGAAGAAGAAGACCTCAAAAAGATGTGCTTAGAGTTGAGAGAGAAAAATATAGAAAGTGTTATAGTATTTTTTGTGTAATATCGCGTATTATTATCTTAAAGCTTTATGTATGATGATGGTATAAAATGGTACATGGAAACGAAAAGGATGTATTTGGGATTGTGGTGGCCGTGAATGCCGCTTAACTAGCAATAGTTGTCGTAGTAGTTTAGTGACAGGAGCAGAACGAAATCCAGTAATGGGAATGGTAATCCAAGAAAGAAAAAAAAAGTAGAAGCGACGAAGACGACAAATGAAAAATGGACCGTGGGGGCGCAACCTGAAACCCAGGTTAAAAGGCAATGTTGAAAAATAAAGAGGCTCAAACACATCTACTCCTTTTTCAGAGTGCAACTACATTTCAGAGTGCCTCAGCAAGGTTTCATTATTTTATACGTCTTTATTTTGATAGGAATAGAAAGGGGGAAATAAAGCTGTGAAAAAAGATGAAGAAGCACACTTGTTTTTTGAATGGTAGAAAATGCTCACTGTGACACTTTTTAAAACGATTTGATCCTCAAAAACGCACTGTACGGGTTTCTCTTTAAAAAAAGAAATCGAAAACTTCAAATGAATCACAAAAATAGAGTAAAAAAGGAGGATTAGTGTTTATTCAGCGATTTTTTTAAAAGAAAAATGTAAGAAAAACTCGCTTTTGGTATTTCTGCTGGTGTCTTTTTACAGAAAACCCAAAAATAGTGTATCAGAGTAGTATCAACTTACGACATTTAATTCTTTGAAAGTTAACGCTAATCTTTCTGTTTTTCATTAGTGTCACGTTTACGACATCAATTTTTTTTTTGGATAAGATGTGAAATCAGACAGATCACTTTTTTATCAACAGACTAGCTGGAAACCCACTGAATTCACAAGAATCGAGGTACCTTAGTAATATAATATATTATGGTACAATAACTAACATATTCAATGTATAAATTTAAAAATTTGATATTATGACCTGATTTCACAGAATAGTGACGAATTATTGTAAACCAAATCAATGCTGAATGATCATCTGGCGGTCTGAGAAATATTGCAGCGACTATTTAACTTGTCCTGATTGCTAGTGAGTCAGACGGGAAAGTGAATAGATTGGTAGACATAAGAGCACACGGCTACATAATGATATCAACTTTAATAATCCTACAAGCAGCAAACGAACATAGATTCATCCATCTCACTTGAGCTCTCCACTGAATAAAAAACAATGTTTTATGTTATCCTTGTTTGCTGTCTAGCAGGCTAACTGGAAGTACGAAAGCAAGCAAAGTCTGGTTTTTTCTCTCTCCCTTTTGTAAAACTAAGCTGTCTGTTTACTGATGCTACTACAGACTGAAGCACTATAATCAGGATATAATGTTCTAGTATATCTAGAAAATTGATGCCTAGTTATAGTAAAGTATTGAATGCATAGTATACTTTGTGTGATGTGAATGCAAGCATGTATGTATGCAAGTGAGTCTTGGAGCTTTGTACAAAGAGAAAAGTTTTGAAAGAGAAAAGAGCGGAATAAAAGTAAGAAGAAAACAAACAAAGAGACAAAAGGGGAAGATGTGATCCAATTTCCGTTCCTGATCGTCTTACTACTTCTTCTTTCACTAGTTCACCTACTATCGCTGCGCTGCTAAAGTAAAGTACCTTTATCCTCTCTCTCTCTCTCTCTCTCTCTCTCTCTCTCTCTCTCTCTCTCTCTCTTCACAAAAACACTTTCTACTACTTTGTTTTGTTATGTTATGCTATACCTGTTTTCCACCAATGTTCATTTGGAATATACACCCACCTCCTCCTCCGTAAACTATTTTTGTTTTAACATTGAAAAAGAAAAACAATGATTGCATTTTGTGTGCGCGCAGGAAACGAAGAAAAAAATCTACGAATTTTCGATGACTAAAAAAAGTTCCAATTGTCAGTATTTTCTTCTATATCTAAGCTATCAAATCAAACCATATCAAGTAACTCAAATGCACTTGCCGTCGTCAATATATAATGGCTCAAGATGCACACATTTTTTCTGCTACATGTTTTTCTCATCGCATCGCGCCGTCCCTATAGAAAATCAAGTTCGTCAATCACTCTTCTCAACTTTTATAAACCTTTTGTTCTTCAAGGATATATCCTTGCCACACACATGCACACAATATACCATGTTGAAAATCTGGCATTGCTGCTTCCGCTTTTCCTGTAGATTTCTCTCGCAATCCTCATTTTTTACGGTAGTCGTTCGTCGTTTTGCGTATGCATGTAGTTGAGGATCTAGAGAGAGAGTGATCCCCACAGTGATTTCTCTCTTTCACTTGAAAAGCCAAACTGTGCGCCATCAAAGCAATTGATGATGATGGCGTTGGTGGTGGTGCTATTTATTGCTGCTGTTGTCGTTGTTGATTTTTTTGCTGCTGCATTCTCAATGAAAAATCGAGGCTTTTGCAACGCGCGTCATGGTTGTATACCAAAGTAAGACTAGTGGTGGTGGTGTGTGGAATCGAGACGTTTTGTGCCTTTTACATCCGCTTCCTTATGGGTTGCGGAAGTTGTTAACGATGCAACTTTCTTTTTTTATTCCCCATAGCATCCCCAGCATAACACGTCTACTTTCAGAGTCAGTAGCACGAAGCCAAAAACTATTTTGCATTATAAGAGCTTAATCCTTTTCTCTGCTTTGTTGTTGTTGTTTTTTGGTGTGTGTGTGTTTTTGGAAACGCACTGCTTACCCGACAACGATCATAAGCATCATGATGACATCAAGATGAGCACGCCCACTGCTGACTGCGTAATAAAATTGTTTTTACTTTTAGCCATAAAACAACAAGCGTACTTTTCATTTATTGATTCCAAAAGTGGAGAAAAGCAGGGAAATTGTATTAAAGTAAATTTAGATTTTCCCTTCAAGTAAGTTTCTCTTTGTCTGTTTAGGTGGTTGGCTCACTAAAATAAACCATTCAAACAAAACAGCCATTCATATTAAAGCTAAAATTAGCCCATTTAACCAAACTGTGTTTATTTTATTGTTTTGTTTGAAAATGAGCAATTGAGAGAGAGGCATATACGTACATATTAACGTAACCACTGTGAAACAACAACTGATGGAAATGAAAAGGCAGAAAATATATGTGAAGTAAAAGGATGACCCCCTGTGTGAGTCATTCGTAAAGTGATCCATTTGTCAGTAGACCTTGTTTTGTGTAGACAACCAAGTAGGGAGAGAGATCGTGTGTGTGTGTGTTGCGTATGTAGGTTCTAGGGAAGCTATTTTCTCTACGTTTATTCTTAACTCTCCACTGGACAACGACTCTGGCCATTTACTATTTGAGAATGTAGTAAGTGTTTACTACATTCTCAAAAATACTGTTGTAATATAGCTCACTACAAAGTCCTTCCTGATTTTGGTGGTCGGTCTTCAAGAAGTAATACGGTTTCTCTTAGACTCATGGTGCGGTAGTACAAATAAACAGGAAATCTTTATTTAGTCATACTTACTAGAAACCACGGCCTCTAAGACTTAAGAAAATCAGAGAGCGGACTACGCTAGAGCGATTTTGAAGAGAAAAAGTAAATAAAATATATTTTTAATCTCTCAGTTTATTTAATGATTGTACGTTGTATGGCTTGTGTAACTGGATGAGATTACGAGTTTGGTCTTATGTTTGGTTGGTGAATGCAAAAATAAGCTTACAAAAAAATAAGTTAGCTAGTAAAACCGCGCTTTAGACATAGCAGCAATAATGCCTGCTGCTTTCACAAAAAATTGTGCGTTTTTCTGCGTACATCTTGGAGATATTATTTGCACACACTTATCATTTTTCATTTAAAACGGAAATAATACGCAAAAACAAACGCAGAAATATATATATATATGTAAGTATATATATATCCGAACATATGCATTAATAGAGTATATTTACTATACATATGGATAAAAAGAGGACAACTGACCACGTGGACTATGTTTTTTTAGCGACTGAAATGTAAGGATGTTAGCAAAGGTGGTGGCGGTGGTTAGTCGCACGTAAATATTTATGTTTGCTTAATGAAATGACAAAAATTAATAACTCAAAAAAGAGTGTCCTTCTGTTGTTGAGCTAGTTTACCATGTGCTCCAGATTTTTTAAAACTAGCCAACTTTGAAAAAATTATTAGAGTTGGGGGTACACTCAGGTTTTTGTGGCTTTCTCAAGTTTATTTCAAAATACACAAGAAAAAGTTAACCATGTACATACACTCAAAAATATAAGTAGTGAGGGACATAAAATGGATTGCGAGAAAGATTACAGTTGTATGGCCTTCTTCATATGGGGCATTTTAACAGGAAAAGTGGTCATAACCCGCAGTATCACATCGTATTTTTCACTCTGTTTTGACAGCCTATTTCTGGGTTTCTTCAAAATGAGCTTTACTTCCGCTATTTACAAATTACAAACACTACAGAGAAATAGCTTAGCAAGCCTAAATAAAATGTAAAGCATGTACAAATCCAATTCATAATGACTTTGAGTTCAAATTGCTCAAAAACTTTACATAGAGTGGGCTAAAGCGGCATATATTTAAAAACTACATAGTTTATTTTATAAATAAATAAATAAATTGAGGTTTTATTGTCATAAAGTTTCCTCGAGAGGCAAATTACACAGGTATGACAGAAATATATTTTGTATTAGTAATTGAATACACATTTTACGAAAATTTAGCAATAACATCATAATATCATTGAAACAAATTGGATCATCATTTACACAAGTATTTAAGTTGTTGATATCATTATCTTTAATCTGTAA